>CAUZXS010006413.1:0-75000 GCA_963585895.1 Sepioteuthis lessoniana
CCAAAGGCATAAAACGAAATCCCTCCGCCATTATATAACAGTCGCAGCCATGTCAATATAAGGAAACAGCAAAACAACAAAATCTAGAAAACAAAAATGGGAAGAAAACAACTGCATGGTTTCTTGAAGCAATAAACCAGCAAGATTCCCAAAACATGACAAGGACAAGATGAAACCTTCTGAAAGAAACTGAACTTCTTTTAATAACAGCTCAAAATAATGACATAAGAACAATTTATATCAAGTTTATATGAGGAAAGAGACGAATCGATTTATCCCATAAGAACATACAGCAAACTATAAAACAAAACGGGTATAAGACTAGGCACGACTAGGTAACAAAGGTAATCCACTAGGAATTGTACAAGAGACTATAATTTGATCAGAAAATAAATGGTACGCACACGAACAAGAATCTGTCCAAGAAAATGAGACTCTGGGAATTTGAGATACAAATTGATCAACTAATCCTAATGAGGAACTTAGACCTTGTATGAACTAACAAGGAAGAAAGAACTTGTCATCAAGTGAATTTTGGTGTTGTAGCGGACCTCAAAGGTAAAATAAAAGAAAGCGAAGAGACAGATAAGCACTGAGATTTTGCGAAAGGACCGAAAAAAAAACTGTGGAATATGAAGGTGACGGTGATACAAATTATATTTGATGCGGTAGGAACAGATCCAAAAGACTTGGAAAATAGATCGGAAAAATTAGAAACCTGAGAAGGAATCGTGACCATGCATTCTTAAAATCGGCTAGAATTCTTAGAAATGACCTGGAGACTTGCTGTCACACAGAAAACTAACAAGTAAGGCTAATGTGAAAAACTCTCAAGAGATGAACCTGGAGAGAAGACAAGGCATAGAAATAATTTCCCCAAAAAATAGAAATTGGATCACAGAGAGAAAATCAAAGAAAGCAAAAACAGAGACAGACTAAGAAAACTATGAAACATGAGGGTGACGGTAATACCAATATACCAATTGTAATTAGCTCGCTTGGAATGTTCCCCAAAGGCTTGGAAAGAAAACTGGTAGAGTTGAAAATTGGAGGACGAGTCGACACCATCCAGACTACAGCATAATTGAGATAGACGAGAATACGGAGGAGAGTTTTGGAAACCTGATAAGACTCGCTGTCACTCAGACTCCAGCGAAGGACCATCAACTAACGCTAGTGTGAAAATTCGCAAAAATTAACACGATAATAATAATAATAATAATAATAATAATAATAATAATAATAATAATAATAATAGTCAACAACAACAAAAAAAGAACCTGCCGAATTGACTTTGCTATCCCGGTTGACCACAAAGTAAAACTGAAGGAAAGTGAAAAGAGAGATTAATATCAAGACCTTGCTTGAGAACTGAAAAAGCTATGGAACTTGAAAGTGACAGTGATACGAATTGTAATTGGAGCGCACTGTACAGTCACCAAAATTTTGGTCCTAGAAGTGGAGGACTCACAAATTAGAACATAAACGGAGACCATCCAAACTATAGCATTATTAAAATCGACCACAATACTGAAAAGAGTCCTGGATACTTGAGATGAAATGCTATCTCTCAGTCTCCAGTGAGAAACCACCAACAAATGCTGGTATGAAAAACTCTCAAAAAAAGAATAATAAAAACGGATCACCTAATATCGGCCAAACGACCAGACCATTGATAGTGAACAAAAAAAAGAGAACCTGCCGAATTGTGGACTTTGCCGTTCCGGCTGACAACAGGGTAAAACTGAAAGAAAATGAAAAGTAAGATAAGTTCCTAGACCTTGCCAGAGAACTGAAAAAACCATGGAACATAAAAGTGAGAGCGACACCAATTGTAATTCGAACACTCAGTACAGTCACCAAAAGATTGATAAAGAGACTTGAAGACATGGAAATAAGAGCATTAGTAAGATCGACTAGGATACTGAGAAGAGTCCTGGAGACTTGAGAAGAATTACTGTAACGCAAACTCCTGTGAGAAACCATCGGCGAACAATGGTTAGAAAAACTCTTAAAAGAGTATAATAATAATAATAATAATAACCTTAAGTCGGCCAGATGATCGGACCTTATAATCAACAAAAAAAGAGAACTTGCAGAATTGTGGACTTTGCTGTCCCGGCTGATCACAAAATAATCTTGAAAGAAAGCGAAAAGAATGATAAATACTTAGACCTTGCGAGGAAATTGAAAAAACTGTGAAACATGAAAGTGATGGTTGTACCAATAGTAATGGTGCCTCTTGCTGCAGTCACCAAAGGATTGGTAAAAGAACCAGAGGATTTGGAAATAAGGGGACGAGAGGAGACAATCCAAACTACACCATTGCTGAAATCAGCCCGAATACTGAGAAGAGTCCAGGAGATTTGAGGAGACTTGTTACTCCGACTCCATTGAAAAGCCATCAGCTTACACTGATGTGAAAAACTATCTCACATGATAAAACCTGGACGTGCCTAAGAAAAAGAAACATTAAAATAGAAACAGAATCTGACCTAATAACTGCACAAAACTATGCCATAAGAACCAATCATATCAAAGCGAGAATTGATACGATGCAACAAATTAGCAAATGTAGGTTATGTGGTGATAGTGACGAAACCATCAATCATATAATGAGTGAATGCAGCAAATTATCACAGAAGGAATATAAGACGCGACACGACTGGGTGGGCAAGGTGATCCACTGGGAGACGTGCATGAAATATAAATTTAACCATACGAACAAATGGAATATGCTCAACCCAGCAGCTGTCCTAGAAAATGACACACATAAACTCCAATGGGACTTTGACATACACACAGATCACCTAATCTCGGCCAGATGACCAGACCTTATAATAATCAACAAAAAAAGCGAACTTGCAAAATTGTTGACTTTGCTGTCCCGGCTGACCACAGAAAAAAAAACTGAAAGAAAGTGAAAATCCAGATAAGTACCTCTACCTTGCTAGGGTATTGAAAAAACAATGAACATGAAGGTGATTATTATACCAATCATGATTGGTGCTTTTGGTACAGTAACTAAAGGATTATTAAAGGGACTGGAGGATTTGGAGGTTGGAGGACGAGTGGAGGACAGCATTATTGAGATTGGCCACAATACAGAGAAGAGTCCTGAAGACTTGAAGAGACTTGCTGTCACTCAAACTCCAGCGAACAACCATCAGCTAAAACTGATGTGAAAAACTCTCAAGGGGCATATAAAAATAAATGTTGTAGTATCTATATATTGATCAAAATAAAATCAAGGTACTCAATTCGAAATTATATTGATACATGCCTCCCCCACTATTATTTCAGTTGGGTCTACCTATTGAACACTGATCATCTACGTAAGTAAAAGAAAAATATTAGCTTATGAACGAGCATTATCTTCACATAGAGTCGATAAAGTATCTTTTTGTTTTATGGATGGGAAATCTGTATCCTGTCAACATTAAGTATAATCGTTTTTTTTTTTTTTTGTTTTTTTGTTTGTTTGTTTTGTTTTGTTTTTGGGGGTTTTTTTGTTTATTTGTTTGTTTTTATTGTTTTTTGTTTGTTTTCTGTCATTTGGAGGGGTGTTTTTTGTTTGTTTATTTGTTTGTTTTTTTCTCGATGTCAGTGTTGAAAAGATGAATTCTGTCTATGAAATTCTTTCATTTTCTGTATGTTTTCATCTTCCATTATTTTAGCGACATCAGCACAAAAGATTTTTATTTGACAATGAGTTGAATGATTCGAGGATTTGGTCTGGAAGAATCGATGACGTGATCAAAAATGGATAAGTGCCGGTAAGTCGTATTCTTTTCGAATGAGTGATCTATATTTACTGATCAAATTATGCTATCCGTACATTTGGATCGCAGAGTATTTATCACAAAATAATGGCTCCATTCCAAAAGTAGACATTACTTTGACGCCCTGTAATAACGGCCACCATTTTGTAAGTAAGTAATACAATCTGTAGTAAACGAAATGACGTTATAGTATGTACACGCTGAAAAGACAAAGTATACGTTAATTTTATGACCAGAGTATTTTTTTTTATCAAAGTGTATTTATAGTTGAGTAGTATTATTATCAAATGGTACTAGGTTATCAAAAGAAAGTCAACAGCTGAAAGAAAGACGAGTTGACTCTTTCATAACATGATATTCTGGATCTAGTCTTCGAGGATCAGTGCACCAAGTCAGGGCCGGAGATGTCACCCACCCGAGACGAAAGTGGATGGGGGGGCTGTTAACTCCAGTATAAGCTGTGCCACAAGATGACGTTTTTAAGCGGTTAGGATTCAGGTTTTTCTTCTCCTACACTGGCTCTCCTACTAAGTTTTAAAAGCCCTGTCTGTCATCCAATTTAAGCATAACTGAAGAGAGAATAGTTCGATGCATACTTTTCCCAAGGTTATAAGATGTATATCAAATACAAACCGCCTCGTTCAGTATATATATATATATATATATATATATATATATATATATATATATATATATATATTGTCATCCACAGACAGATCTGTTTCGTTCTATCAGAACTCATCAGTGTGGCTAGACAGTATCTCCCCGTAGCTGGGATCGAAACCCGGTTGACTGAAACACCAAGCCAAGCTTCTAACCATTTAGCTACAAGGAGAAATTAGCTACGAAGTACATTTTTAAACGGTTATGAATCACAATTAATATTGTTTACATACATCCGTTCAAACGGCCGCCGAGATCTCAATTCAAATACGAAGAGACTTGCAAAGGCGCTAATGGCAACACGATTACTTCTTCGCTAGAGAACTCAACCCTACGGGGGTAGGGGAGTATATATATCTATTGTCATCCACAGACAGATCTGTTTCGTTCTATCA
This sequence comes from Sepioteuthis lessoniana, assembly GCA_963585895.1. Lineage (NCBI taxonomy): Eukaryota > Metazoa > Mollusca > Cephalopoda > Myopsida > Loliginidae > Sepioteuthis > Sepioteuthis lessoniana. Next base: position 4,841 of record CAUZXS010006413.1, read on the forward strand.
GAACTCATCAGTGTGGCTAGACATATCTCCCCGTAGCTGGGATCGAAACCCGGTTGACTGAAACACCAAGCCAAGCTTCTAACCATTTAGCTACAAGGAGAAATATATATATATATATGCGGGATTTTGTGATTGGGTCGCGGTTTCTCTTTTGGTGGTTGTGGTAGGAACGTAGAACGAGAAACAAAAGATCCAAGAAAAAATTGTTCCTCGAAGAAGAAGAAAATACTTCATGATAACACCTGTTATCCATTTCTTTCTGTTTCATCGGTTACAACTGAATGATAGAATAAAATAAAAAAACTAGCGGAGTTTCTGTTGTACTCCTTACATAATGGACTCGTCCTCCTCCATAAATACATGTCACCAAGAGTGTCAGATGGGGAGTGCACCAATCAGTGTGACACAATCACATGTATTACTATTTGCGTTGTGGACGGATAGTCACTACCCCACTGGACACTCGGCTTCCTATCAACTAACTAGTGTTTAACCACGTTCGCTAGTATCTTGTTTCTGTTACTTGAATATATATGATTTTCTATCAAACCTTTTGTGTTCCCCGTGTCTTTCTTTGGTCAGCATCACAACAGTTTCTAACGCTAATACAAGTTGTATTTTGTGTCCTTTACTTTCTCTTAGTCATGTTGCTGAACAAAGTTTAAGATTCCACGCTACACTTCTACTTGACCCATAGTTGGTTTGGGTATGGATTTGTAACATTCCCCCACCCTCGTGTTTCATCATATCTAAAAATAGAAAAAACCCATGTCGGTCATGATTTAAAAAAAAAAAAAAAAAGAAAAACAACTTTCACTTATTTTGCTGCCAAAAGCTAGGGAGTCTGAATATAACAGATTTCCCACCCAAGTCAGTAGCCGTCCATTAGTTGAAAAAGACAGACGTTAGTAACTGAAAATATCGAAAATATCAGTCCCGAATTTCATGTTGACAAGCAAGTTTTATCCTTAAAGGAAGTCAAGACTGACACGCAACTACACAATTAAAGAAAATACTACAGAAATGTTTGTCCACCTTTACACGTACAAAAATAATTAATTGCACAAAAATATTTCGAAAATGATTGTGTTTTGTTAAAATAATGCATAAAAAGATATTGTCTATTTAATCAAAATCTCCTGTAATTTGTTTTGATGTTTTCTGGTTTTTATTTTTATTTAATTTCTGTGTAAACCTTTTATCACAGTTACTGAGAAGATGCCTCTGTTCCACTATTAAGCAACATATTATTCTCATCTCGTTACACATGATTCGCTAAAATATTTATGCTACTCTCGAATCAAAGTCATATCTTTCTCAAGAGAAAAGTGAAAAGACAATGTCTCTTGAGGAACTCGGCTTACCGATTCCATTTTCTGTGCCTTTAACATGAGGCCTCACACACACATTGTCGATAGAAAAAAAAACTGTCTATTTTTCAAAGGTGTTTCTTCTTTTCCCCTCCTGCACCCTTCGTCATTTAGTTGGATTATTTCTGACGAGCCATTTGGACGGGGAGTGACGCGGGGAAAGAGGCTAAACGGATGAATGTAAATGGTTATTTTGGCAAATAATGGGAATGTGTTGAAAGAAGGTTTAATTGGATAAGAAGTATGAGAGGGAGGGAGGGAGGTAGATAAAATGGGAATAGGAAGAGGAAATGAATAAATAAATCAGAAGATAGAATGGGAGGTGTGGAGGGGTGATTAAATGAAGAGAGGAAGAGATGAAAGAAAAGAAGTGGAGAAATAAGAATAAATGAAGGGAAAGAAGAGAAAGAATTTACTGAAGATAAGCAGAAAGAGGAGTATAGAAAGAAAGGAAAACATGAAAAGGGAGATAAAAACGAACCTGAGGACAGAATGAAGAGAAAAGGGAAATAAAAGACTGTAAATAACGGAAGAAAGAGGCAGAATGTTAGTGAGAATGAAAGGAAGAAAAAGAAGGAAAAGAAAAATGAAGTGCAAGAAGAAGAAGAAGAAGAAGAAGAAGAAGAAGAATGGATAGATTAGTATTGTAATAAAGCGAGGATGAAGATAAAGAGACATCAGATTATAAGGGAGAAAAGGGAGGGAGAAGCAAATAAACAATGAAAGAAAGAGGAAAAAGAACAAATGCGTGTTGAGATTATATAAAGAAGTAGAAAAGGAGAAAGTAAAAGATAAGGAATTAAAGGAAAGAGGATAAAATAAGAAGGAGTGGAAGAAAGAGGAGAAGAAAGAAACGGGAGGAGAAAAGAAACAATGGAAAGAAAAGTGGTTGAAGATAAGAAATGATGGGAGGAAGACAGGAAGGAAGAAACATAAGAAAATACGAACAAAGAAGGTGAAAAATTGAAGGAAAGAATAGAATGAAGAAGATAATGAAAAAGAAACATAAAAAAGAGTGAGTGATGGAGGAAAAGAAACAAGGAGAGGATGAAAGGGAATTTTGCAACGAAAAAGTTGTGATTTTATAGAAACGGACTTCGTTGAGTAAAATTATTTAATAATATTATAAAAAATGAATGAGTCAATGAAAGCAAAGAAAGAAAGAAAGAAAGAAAGAATGTGTTCGGCTTGATTGTTGGGTGATACATGTGGATAATGGAGATGATTCTTTTTAGAAGAAGAAGAAGAAGAAGAAGAAGAAGAAGAAGAAGAAGAAGAAGGTTGGTTGGGTTTTACGGCATATCAACCTTTGTTGGTTATTTAATGCCAAATCCATTTTTTGCTAGTAATCAGTTTTATTTCAAACAACTCAATGTAGCATGAGTCCACAATTTAATTGCCATAAATCTTTCAATTTCAACAGTTTGATTGTCAAAAATCTTTCAATTTCAACAGTTTGATTGTCAAAAATTTTTCAATTTCAACATTTTGATTGTCAAAAATCTTTCAATTTCAACAGTTTGATGGTAAAAAATCTTTCTATTTCAACAGTTTGATTGTCAAAAATAGTTCTATTTCAAACCATCTAGTTTAGTCGAACTGTTCAAATTAAAACAATTCAGTTTAGTATAATTATAGATTTTGTTTATACACAGTTAAATGTCAAAACTATTCTATTTTGAACAATTCAGTTCAGTGTAATAAAGTTTCAATGTCAAAACAGTTCTATTTCAGTTTAGCATGCACAAGCAGTTTAGTCCTATTTGACCCATAGATAGGATCTTTATCAGGTGTTACCACTCCAGGACAGAGGGGGCCTGGAAGCGATGACAATGAAGAGGTACCCCGCATTCCCAAACCCCCAGCATTACAGGAGCCTCACCATCAGATTGTTTAGTGTCATATAACCAGGACACTTGTTGGGGGAGTCTTATCCCTCTGCTAAGAAGCAGCCAGTGTATTCTAAAGCCCCAGCCGACTGGGCAAGAAGAAGAAGAAGAAGAAGAAGAAGAAGAAGAAGAAGAAGAAGAAGAAGAAGAAGAAGAAGAAGAAATGTGAACACACATAGAGAAGTATAGTTTATAAAATATGAAGACGGATAATGAAAGAGAAAGAAAACGTATTTTTAAAAAATAAAAGTCAAAATGGAAATCTGAATAAAAAAAATGAAAGTTGACAGAAATATTTTTAAAAAACAAAAACAAAACAGAAAAAACAAAGAATCCAAAGGAAAAAGAGGTCCCTTAAAGAAATAACAGCAAAAAAGAACCACGATAAAACTGAAAGAAAGAAAAGCCAGAAGAAAAAAACAAAAAGTACGAAGATAATGGTAAAGAGACAAATGTAAATATAACATGAAAATAGAATTTGCGATTTATTTTGCTACAAGGCGTTGGTGGCAATTCTCTCTGGTTTGTTGAATGTAAATTAATCCAAAATGGCTGGACCGGTATTTAAGGTTTTGTAAGCTGACTCTCACCCAAATATGCTGCTTACTGTGAAAAATAGAAAAACAAGACGGATAGAAAAATCGGCTAGGAAAACACAGAAAACCACAGACACTGATCGTTGATTCAACTCTCCTTTCTTATTTTTACTGACTTTTTCCTTTCTTATCTCCATCCCTCTCATCATGCTTCTTCGTTCAAAGATGAATCCACAACGCTGCCACGAGTTTCAGATAACCTTTTGGCAGGTTCAGTTTTAACCAAAACCTTAATTCTTGACAAAGAGAGGTAAGTGGATGTGGATATGGGGGAAAGAAAGCCATCTATCAGTTGACAGTTTTACTGAAACTTCCAGTGGCTTTAACCAATTCCAAACGTCGATAGTCCGTGCCGCACCCACAGATACATGAAAAAGAAAGATTATATAAAACAAGCCATTTGTTATAACAAAATGTCATAAGATCACCCTGCCGACTTTCTTTTGCCACAGGCCAAGCTGTTCCATGTTATCGGTCTCAGACGATAGTTTGTTTTTTTACATGAACGCTTTCAGTGCTTGACAGAACATTTAAAACCCTTGTTATTGTTTGCTAAACAACGTCACCTGAGCGGCTTAACCGTTTTGCTGACTGTTGACATACAGCCCTATCCCATTGCTCTCTCTCTCTCTCTCTCTCTCTCTTTCTCTCTCTCTCTCTCTCCCCTCATCTCTCTCTCTCTCTCTCTCTCTCTCTTTGAAAACGTGGTTTTTCTTGGAACCCTCAGGTTTTACAGCATCAGGAACTTATCTATGTGTGTATTTGCTTTGTAAATAAAGATTGTTTAACTACAAACGCTTTCCCTCCTCATTGCCTTGTACTGTGAACGAACGACGAAGCCATTGTTAGAAATACAAAACTGTTTTTGCCGTTTGAGAAAGGTCACATTAAATGAAAATCACTGACAGCTGGTTAGAGGATATTGTTGGATGAATTATTAAACATAGGATTAAAAAAATATGTTCATACTAAGAAAGCAAAAAATATGGCGAGGAAAATAAAAGTGACTTATTTGCACATTTGTTCAATGGAAAGATTTCAAATACTGATTTTTAAAATAGGTCGAATCAATTCATTTGGAAGATTGGTGTAGTATATTTAATCCCGATTTTTCCACAGTATTATGTGTATCAATGTTAATCCACTAAAAGAAATAATAATAATAATAATTATAATAATTGCCAGAATCCTGAGACAAGTCCTGGAGATTTTAGGGGACTTGCTGTCACTCAAACTCCAGAGAAAACCCATCAGCTAACATAGATGTGAAAAACTCTAAAGGGGTAAATAATATCAATAATAATGTTAATCAACTGGGAGATGTTCAAGAACTTGAAATTTGACCATACGAACAAATGGTATATGCACAACCCCGCACCTGCCCTAGAAAATGATACACATGAACTCCTATGGGACTTAGACATACACACGGGTCACCTGATCTCGGTCAGAAGACCAGACCTTATAATAATCAACAAAAAAAGAGAATTTGCAAAATTGTCGACTTTGCTGTCCCGGCTGACCACAGAATAAAACTGAAAGAAAGTGAAAATCAGGATAAGTACCTCGACCTTGCTAGGGAATCGAAAAAAACTATGGAACATGAAGGTGACAATTATACCTATCGTGATTGGTGCTTTTGGTACAGTAACTAAAGGATTATTAAAGGGGCTGAAAAACTTGGAAATTGGCGGACGAGTGGAGACCATCCAAACTACAGCATTATTGAGAACGGCCAGAATACCGAGAAGAGTCCTGGAGACTTGAGGTGACTTGTTGTCTTTTGAACTCCAGTGAAAGAGCATCAGCTAAAACTGATGTGAAAAACTCTAATGAGTAAATAATAATAAACACAATGCAAAACGTTATTAAAGAATGATATTATGATGAAGAATTGTAAGTTAAGGTTATGTAGTGACAAAGATGAATCAGTTAATCACATAAAAGGCGAATGCTGAAATTTTACCGAACTGTCAAACGATATATTCATCAACCAGAATCTGTCCAAGAAAATGAAATCCTACCCAGACCAAAAGAACAGACCTAGTCTAAATTAAAAAGAAGAAAAAGAATAAAACTTTTTTATCGGGTGCATTTTGCTCTAGCAGCTGAGTGAGTTAACGTGAAGAAAACAAAAAAGCTGAACATATTGTTGAACCTTTGCCAGAGATCTAAAAAAAAAAAGAAAAACAGCAAATGAACATGAATGTGACAGTGATACCAATTTTACTTAGAGCTCTTTGAACAGTCTCGATGAATTGAAGATCAACCATTGGAACCATCCCGATCACAGTACTTTTAAAATCGGTTAGGATACTTGGAAGAGTCCAAGAGAAAGCCGAGGAAACTTGCTGTCACTCAGTGAAAACTCATCAGTAGAAACTGATGTAAAAAAAACTCACGAAGAATAAAAGAATGATGCGGTATTCTTTGAGTTTCCACGGTGTTAGAATTTGGTAGTTTCCACTGGAGATCTAATGAATACAAGCCTCCCCATTACCCTAGTACTATCCACACCATTAGATGTCTTTAAGTAACATAAGTAATATGTTTGGTTATTTCCCCAGGCTTTTCTGGATTGCTCCAAGTGCAACGAATAGGATGGTCACAACTGTTACGTTCATATGATGTCACAAATTGTATTTTTATATGTTGTGACAGCCTATAACTAGAATTAGATAAATCACCAGTACTTTCACTGAGGTTATTTAATGAAACTGCTAAATTGGAGCACAACGTTTGTAACATGCGGTACCCAGTGAGAAACAGCTTGAGAACCACCCAATTACTAAGTATCGTGATAGATGGGTCCTATTTACTTACCTCTTCGATTAATTAATTCATCAAGATTGTTTAACTTGATAGCCAGCAATGTTTCATTTACTAGACTGACCGTCTTTCGAATGGAAATTTATATTCATCGGCCGCAGACGTTTTTTCCATTCGAAGACATCGTGTTTATATCCAACGTAATTGAAACACTCTTCACTGACTCCAACACCCTATATATCGCTTCTGTCTTTCTGTGTTTAATCTTCAAATTTACTCATATGATTGTATTCTTGTAAAATCCTTGATTTAGGGGTAAATAATTCTGATGATTCGTTCAATACTCCCAATTTTGTTTCGTAATATTTGATTGGTTACATTTTATTATGTAAATAAAAAGAAGTTCTTTTTTTAAGATTTACGAAAATTTTACTTAATTTGGTTGATTTCATAAATAAATTAAAAAAAGTATTTATGTATATCAAGTACAACATTCACGTGATGAAAACTGGAGAGTTGACCAATGAAAACATTGTAGGAGAAAGAAAGAAACAAACAAAGAGACAAAGAAAGAAAGAAAGAAAGAAAGAGAGTGTCCACTAAGATATTTCTAAGAACTCAGCCAATCCCAGTTATTCGTTCACCACTATTTCTTTTTTAACACAAGAGTAACGATTATAATCCTCTTTCAACGCTGCCATTCCAATCTTGATAAACGTACTGGATGAGTAGGGGCAAAGAAAATGAGTTCCTGACAATCTTCCGCTGAATCTCACGAGCATCAACCTTTTTCTCAGAAAAGCCGATAGGCTAATAAGTTCACAGAAATCAAGAAGCGATAAGTTTGAAAGTGAAAGGTCAAATGTTGAAAATCTTTGCTTTCTCTTCATTTTTCCTTGTTTTCTTTCTCAAACCCTAACCCCTAAAAATAAACCGTTCTCTTGATCACCATGGAAAAATCTTTTCCTCTTCATCTTCAAAAAAAAAATAAAAAGAAAAAGAGAAAAACGAAACCCTCAAAATGTATGCCTGAGTGAGACGAGGTGGGGTTATCATTTTTAGGTTCTTTTAATTAGAATTTATTGCAACTAAATCTCATGCGTTTTTCGTTCTCAATTTCTTTTATGTTCTGCAATAGTTTGATTTATTTATATCTAGTATACGCAGTGAGGGAGCTTTTTTACGCAAAATCGACGCCATCTTGTAGAGAATTCTATTCTTATTAAATGTTTTTATTAGAATAAGTCACGAAAACCCTGAAAATTGCGAAATGCCAAGCTTTAGTATACGCAGTGAGGGAGCTTTTTTACGCAAAATCGACGCCATCTTGTAGAGAATTCTATTCTTATTAAATGTTTTTATTAGAATAAGTCACGAAACCCTGAAAATTGCGAAATGCCAAGCTTTAGTATACGCAGTGAGGGAGCTTTTTTACGCAAAATCGACGCCATCTTGTAGAGAATTCTATTCTTATTAAATGTTTATATTAGAATAAGTCACGAAACCCTGAAAATTGCGAAATGCCAAGCTTTAGCAAATTTTTAAATTTTTCTACTTGAATTTACTAAGACTCTATACTAACGCCCGCGTAGAGTTTAATGAAATCTTTAAAAATTTGAATTTTGATGGATTTTTTAATTAATTTATAATCAGCAAAAACATTGTCAATTGAAAGATATCAAACTTTGATTTTGCTTATTTCACAAAAGCGAATCTTTAATTTTTTCCATTTTTATTCTTATTTTTTCTAATGTATTGTTGAATTTAATTTGTGAAGGATTTTTGCTGTTACGCAAAATTAAAAAAGAAAAGAAATAGAAATGGACAAACATTTATTTTATAATATTTTTTATAGTTTAAATCTGCATAAAACTTGTGCATCAATATCCTGGAAGTTCTACAGGTAAAGCAAAAGTTTGATTTAAATGTCCTTTAGGAGATTGTGTCTCTGAAAACAACAATATGTATGTCGGTTTAACCTCAACTATCCTATCGAGAAGACTTAAAATGCACCTTTCTAATACCAGTTCCATTGCACAACATTTAAAAAAACATTCATGCCCAACAACAGATTTACAGAAAAATCTTACCGAAAATATAACAATATTATAACAACAAAATAACAAGCAAAAACTACAGATTCTAGAAGCACTAGATATTTGGAACACATAACCCAAACTTAATAGAGTTAATTTTAAAACCAGTGCTAATGTACTTAAATGCCCTCAGCTACTGACTATTTATAGAAACAAATTCGAAAAGTAAACGCTACACAATACAACAGTACAAACGGCCATTCTTACAAAGTAGTAATGTACATACAAAAGTTTAATCACTTTTGTAATACATCCTCCCCTGATGATGGCCCAAAGTTGGGCAGAAAGTAATTGGGAAATAACTAATTTTGGAAGGTTTATCAACCAATTCCCGCCGAATATCGTAAGATCAATACGGCAATTCGAAAGGATTAACAAAAAATATATAGACTAAAAATGTCTATTACGTTCAATCATATATATATATATATATATATATATATATATATTGTGTAAGTATTTTGAAATAATTTTCATAACATTCAGTATATTCCGAGTTTAGCAAGGTTCACAATTTTTTTTAAAGGCATGAATATCGAAATCGATGTTGATTATTTAAGTTAACTGATCAATTCTTGTATCCATTTGTTCATTGAGATCAAAGTTTTTGAGAGTTAACTCCCCCGAACCCTTGGGAGTGGGATGTAACACATGGTTATTTTAATGAGGAAAGAGACCCTGCATTTATGTGTGAGCACAGCCATATATGCAAGATCCTCGTGACCAGGTTCGGAATCTCTACGACCAGGATCATCTGAGTTTCTGCTATGTCCCACATGAATACAAAAGCCCGACTGAAAACTACAAACACAGACAACAATAGTATAACAAAATAAAATTGTATAAATTTATATAAAAGGTGAACTTTTTTATTGCTCTGTAAATTCATTCATATTTTAAATGTTTTTCGATATTGTAAAATTTGGTAATAATTCCTACCAAATTATATTTGTTTTCATTGAATAAGTTTGTGCGAAAAACAACAAAATCCTGTTATATTTGGTTTATAAGAAAACTAATTATCAAAAAAAATCCAATATGCAAGTACGTATACATATATATTTGCATATATGTATGGGTGCTTGTGTGTGTGTGTGTGTGTGTGTGTGTGTGTGTGTGTGTGTGTGTGTGTGTGTGTGTGTGCAACCATGTAAAAACATGTTGAATACTAGTTCACTTCAGAATTAGCAATGACAAATTGGGCGTCGAAAGTTTATTCTCTGCTTTGATTGTTATATCATCTAATGAATGAAATATTGTAATATTTCTCTTCGTATTTAAGCATAGAACACTGTAAATATTTGTGTGCGTGAATGTGCCTGTCTTCCCTGATGAAATAAAGTATCATAATTAGAGAAAAATGTCAAGATTGACAGCTACTGTCTCATTACAACAGCAAATATCAGAGTTAGAAAAGTAGTGGAAGCGTAGAATACCGCTGATTTTTGTACGCAAGTTCATGGCGCAGCTGCAGTACACAAAGCCAGCTCGTAGCGACTCATTTATGTTGCACACAATCACACATACTCATATACATATGCGCACGTATATGTGCACACAGACACACAGACATATAATGTATACTTTGGCAGCAGATTCTTTTTTAGGCATGGTTTATAAAAAATGACAGACAAAAAAATTGTGTTTAGCTTTTTATTCATCTTTTCTTTTCGACAAACCAGATGTCAAAACTATTGTTGTAGGCAGACTAAAAACTATCTGAAATGTGTGGTAAAGACGTGAAAACCAATATATCAACACTCCATAAAATTGGTTTTCCTGTTTTATTTTTCTCCCATCCTCTCCTTCCCCAAGAAAGGTGATTTCGAAACTACAAAGGTATAACTCTTAACGCTATAGCTGCTATGGTTTATAATGCCCGGCTGCTCAGTTGCATTGGACTTGAAGTCGAGAAGATTTTTAGGAAAAATCAGACCAGCTTTCGGTGTAATCGAACCACAACTTTACTGAATCTGAAGAATCATCGATGGAGTACGTGCAGAATATCTTGAAACAACACTATTATTCAAAGATTTCCCCGAGGCATTTGATTTCATACAAAGAGGAAAGATTGAGCAAATACTGCTTGCATATGATCTCCACAGACAAACGGTCACCACTATGAGTTAGTAAGTAAAGTTGGTGACTGTGGTCAAGGGTGACCCGAAGGCACCCTTTTTCAAGAGCCTCTACACCGAGTTGTAGAGGAGGGCGCCACTATATTCCCTGGATTCTTCCCCTTTACCCTTGATCCTTACCTTATAATGCTGACCGTTAAGCAAGGCAGCGTCATGTACTATTTTTTGAGTCTTTAGTATAACTCGACCTGGGATTGAAACCCGGTCTCCTGGACCATTGGCGAACACTGCACTCATTATGTCAATGTTTTACGAAAACACGAAAGCAATAGTTCGCTCACCCGATGGTGACTCCAACTTCTTTGCATTATCGATGGAGTCTTACAAATATATACATTAGCATCATATCAGTTTAAAATCTATTAAGATTACGTACTACAAACGTCAATAAATCTAATAAAAGGACATTGTTACACATTTTAAAAGGCAAGAAGCTGACAATATCACGTACAAACTATGAGAGACGCAAACTAACCAGATAACCAAGCGTTTCTCGCAAAATCAACGTTCCTAACTGAATCCACGCAGCTTAGAAATTGAAATTGCCACCTCTAAAATTAGTACACCAGTTTACGGCAGCAATAACTTAACTATTGAAAGCGATATCAATATAACCATAGGGAAGGCGTGGACTACAATGGACGGATTGTTGATACTATGGAAATCTAATACCGCTGGTGAAATAAAGCAGGATTTCTTCCAAGATGTGGTTGTGTAAGTACAACTGTATGGATGCACCATATGGACGCAAACGAAACGTATGACGACAAAGTTAGATAAGAACCACAGAAAAATTCTACAAAAAAATGGAAGCAAAATTGAAATGTAAATGTTAAAAATAATAATAAAATAGTGAATTAAATCACTAAGGATATAATGATTATGGAAAAGTTGGTTTGGTTTCTTTGTTTAATGGCATATCAACTTTTGTAGGTTATTTAATGCCAAATCCATCCTTCTAGAAGAAGGGTGGTAGTACTACTTAACCCATAGCTGGGAGGATAAGGGGATTCATCTCTTTCCACTGGGTATTTGTCCGAAAGTGAACGTAATAGCGCAACTGGAATTCGAACTCGTTTACTACGATTCCGCAGTCCATTGCTTTAACCACTACACCATGGGGACATCCCCCTTATGGAAAAGTAATAAAAATTAATAGGGAAGATCTGAGAGTTGATAAACTCTACAATGATGATAATCATGATTGAGAAGAAGAGGAACATGATGACGACGACGACAACGATAGCAGTTTTGTTGACGCTGTTTATGGTGATGGCAGGAAAGGGTTATGACGATGGGTAACGGATAACTTTGAAGAAGACGGCAATTACAATAAAGTCTGAAGTTTTCATACAAACAGCAAAACACAAAGATAGTCTGATGGCCATTTAGCCTTGTATTTCAATCGAATTCCACTAATAAAGTCTGATTCTTTATTTCGCGCTGTACAAACAAGAAGCAATCGAAGACAACGGAAGAAGCAGCAAGCAGGAATGGATGGAATGCACAGACTTTTCTGATTGGTTGTCATGTCCGTCCAACGATGAAAACGATCGGCATAATTCCTTCCGTTAGCCCTGCGCCATCTTTGTTTTATGTTTGAGGAAAATCGATTTGGAGAAATTTTGTTTCAGGTTGAACAGGAAGGAATTTAGGAGCGCTTAGATCTGGGTCTCTAGAACTTGGTAATTTCCTGTCTCTTTCTGAAAGAACGGAAAAAAGTTTAACGTAAATAAGATATTGTCAATAACTTCGAAGGGCTTCAAAAGAATTTTAAAAGGCTCTCATGGACTTTATGATCGAAACTTTGCCAGGTGTTTATTTTTCTGCTGTTTTTACCATATTTCAAACTAAATCGACTAATATATGACATCCAATCTGTCGACTTTAGAATTCTAACATGGTAATAGAAGAAAATAACATTTCTTCGATTCTGTAATAGTTGTTATATTCATAACAATATATGTTATATCTATTTTGTTTTGTTCTTTGGTAACAGTTATTCAAGATTGTGTTCATGTCTGAACGACGATCTATTTTAATAATGTGAAGACTGGCAAAATAAAAACATCTCCATTGTAGTATTTTACATGCAAGCAAAAGAAACTATACAGTGGTTAGAGCAGTTGAATTATCAAAAACCTGATGGTTTGAAGGTAAGTTGATTTTTCGCCTATTTATTGCCCGGTCAACGGGGCTTAGAATAGACTGACTGTACTCACAGCAGATAAAGGAATTTAGAAAGCGATGTTTCGAGGATCTGCTTGGAGCTAAGGAAGCCCTTAAAAAAGGAATGTCTTGGCTATGACACATAACTGCGTCTAATGGTAAGGCTTCAGTTATAAGGATATGGAAAGTTTGAAGCATCCCTCCATTGCCATTACTCCCAGTTCTACTTGACATCATGTAACCGAGTGCCAAAAAACTCAAGTTACAAACATGTAAATATAAACTTACAATATACACACTACTTTTACCTCTGGGCATAAAATAACCTCATTCGGGTTGACATGCCGTTAAAATCAATCAATTTATTTATTATTTAAGTTTTCTTTTATTTTTCTATTGCATTAATTGTTGCTTTCCTGGAGCTGAGATAATGTATTTTGATATTTAGATATTTCCAGTATCCATTGAAGAACATGCTTTTTTTTTAATCGAAAAAGATCAAATGTGGATGGTGATTCTTAAAAGGTAAGCGTTTTAAATGTCTTAAAGTTCACACTTGAGTTTAAGAGAGAAAAGAGATTTTTTCAGTTGTTTTATTTCAGTTGAAAATACTCGATAGGCTATAACTTTCCTTATTTTGTAAATTGAAGACTTTTAAGTAATAATTCAATAGTTTTATTTCATCTTGCTTTAGTTGATTGACATTCGCCAAATTTTAAAACTATCTGGTCATTAAAATCAAGAGTAGCCACTTTCTTGATGCTAATGCTTTATATTCAAATAATGAAGATGTTTCATTTTTAAAATTCAGCCATCTTACGATTATCATATCTATTACTAGCGGATATAAACATGATTGTGCTGAATGACATCGAATTATACACAATGTAGCTATATGATTAGATTTAACTAGATATTTGCTGAAAGCACATCCGTCAAGTGAAAGATATGTCTCCAAAGATTGGGAAGCGAGTTCACATCTCTTTGGATGTTAATTCTTTATTTTCAATCAATTCTGATCTTTGAACGGTCTTAGAATGTAAATGCATCCTAGTCTCTGCGAAAAATAGCTAAAAAATAAGAAGAAAGATAAACTAGTCAAAAATAATAACGACAGCTAAGAGATTCGAGAAATTTAAACGGATGGTTTTTTATCGATAATATTTATATCACACTTGTCACTTTTCAATGCAATAAAAGGATTTCATTTTTTCCTTTTTTTCCTTTTGTTCTTCACATTCCTGATTGAACATCAGTTATCAAAAGTAGATTACCGTAGGGGTTTTATACATCTAAGAGTTCAATAGTTTGATAGTATCCCTTGCTTCTGACACGGAGACTGGAGTTAGATTGTTAGCTTAGGGGAAGGGTCACACTAAGGTTTAAGTTTTCTTTTAGTACAAGCTAAAACATTTCACATTTTCAATTCTTTTTCTGCGAGTAGCCAAGGGGAATAGAGACACGAGTGTACATTTTAATTTTCTGATAACATTTTAAGTTTTAACAAAAGTGAAACTTCTAGAAAAATTTTATAAGGCTTGTTTTTTGCTTGTTTCTAACTTAAATCAAATTTAGATATTAGTAAATAAATGAATGAATAAAAAATATATATATATATTCTAGAATTTAGAAATTGTAATTAAACGCATTCATTTGTAAATTTAAAATATAATTCATTAATTAAGAGTACAAAAGGTAAAAAAGGAAACTTGCTGTTTTCAACACTGCCAGGAATTTTGAATTTGTGGTGCAGCTGGTGCATCTTAGCAGGCCCCGTGGGTCCAAGTGTGGGTGGAGCGTGGGTTTCATAGGTAGACCATTTCCGGCTTTAATCAGCTAACGTCGGCTAAAAGCCAATTTGGCACTCAAAAACCCCTATACTTTTACACATCACAATCCCTTCACCCAAACACATTTGTGTGTTTTTCTGAGGAGAGGGGAATCACATACCCATGATGCTTAGAGGGCACACAAATGGCCATCAGTGCACGTGCTCATCACTCCATCACAAATACACACGCGCAAGTATATATATATATATATATATATATATATATATATATATATATATATATATATATATATATATAAGTATTATTCGGTCCAGTAAAACCGGAGTTGGGAGTAATTCCATCAGGAAAAAAAAAAAAAACATTCAACAGTGAACGCTTTTCCTGGTAAAGATCTCAATGAAACTGACATTACAGAGCAATAATTTCTTTATATATATATATATATATATATATATATATATATATATATATATATATATATATATATATATATATATATAATACATATTTATATATAATATATAATATATATATAATAATGATAATAATTTCTTTATATATATATATATGTGTGTGTGTGTGTGTGTGTGTGTGTGTGTGTGTGTGTGTGTGTGTGTGTGTGTGTGTGTGTGTGTGTGTGTGTGAAAGAAAGAAAGAAAGAAAGAAAGTGGGTTTGTTTGTTTAGTTGGTTCGGTTTTATGGCATATCAACCACTATTTGTTATTTAATGCCAAATCCGGTTTATATACATATTAGATATTTATGATTTGTTAACATGAGTTAACAAGAGTTGAATAGTTCCATGTATTGCTATGTATCAATAACAATTCAATTAAACATCAATCATTTGTTTGCACACAGTTAAATGATAAAACAGTTCTATTTCAAACAAATCTATTTAGTATTAGCCATTTGTTTACACACAGTTTAAATGTCAAAAAGTTGTATTTGAATCATAAATAGGACTCTATCAGGTGCGTCAAATCCGGGTCAGAGTGGACCTGGGAGCAATGGCAATGAATGAGTACTCCGCATTTCCCAAAGCTCCAGCATTAATGGAGCCTCTCCATCAGATGGCTTTGTATCATATCCAAGACACTTGTTGTTGGGGGGTTCTAACTCGTCTGCAGAGATACAGTTGGGGTATTCTACAATTATACATGTATGTGATGGGGGGGGCATTCTTGCACGCACGCGATTGTGTGTGTGTGTGTGTGTGGAAAGAAAGAAAGAAGTATGATAGAGAGAGAGATTATATATGTATGTGTGTGTATGCATTCTTGTGCCCGCGCGCGTGTGTGTGTGTGTCTGGAAAGAAAAAAGAAAGAAAGAAAGAAAGAAAGTGAGTATGACTGATTATGAGAGCTTATATATATATATATATATATATATATATATATATATATATATATATATATATATATGTATATATATATAATAAATATACGTATAATAAATAAATATATATTAGATATATATATTTAATTCATGGAATTAAGACTGCGACTGGGTTAGACTGGATTTCATGGAGTTTTTATCAAAAATTATTATCATATAATAAAATATTTATCATTATATAATAGCTCTATCCTAGATATTGAGTACTCTTCATATTATATTGCACTTAGTTCGATACAAACCCACAAAGGGATTTAGTGACAACCAACACTGTTATAATATATATATATATATATATATATATATATATATATATATATATATATATATATATCGGAATGAATCTTCCATTTCTGTGTTAGCACCCCTTTCATACTAAAACGACGAGATTTAAAGACGAATTCTTCTTCTTGAGAATGGCAATAGAAAAGTCGAATATGAGTTTGGAAGCAACTGGCTATCATATTTACCCAACCCCTCCGCTCGGGCAGGATGTGACACAAGGTCAATTTTTAAGCGAAGTTTAACAGGTTTTGAATTCAGAGTTTTCCTTTCCCTAGATTAGTTGCCTCACCAAGGCTGAAGAACCTAGTCTGCCCTACTATTTACCCATAACTGGAGGGAGAATAATTGGATTCATACCTTTCCCAAGGGTATTAGTGCTATGTGAAATGCAATTAGTCTCGGCCAGGATTTGAACTCGTGTCGCCGTGTCCACTTCCTAGGACGGTAACCATTACACCACGGGCACCTGGCTATGAAGCCTTTGAAAAGGTCTCTAAGACAGGGTATTTAAGTACATCTAAAAATGAAATTACCCTTTCCTAAAAAAAAGACTCAAGTCTGTTATCACTTCCGAGAATAAGTTTTCCCTATTTTGCCACCACAATCTTGTGTGTCTGGAATTGTTATTTCCTGCCCAGACAGTAAAAGTTCGGTATTCAAAGAAAATAAACTTAATACATTTTACTTCTACTCCAACAGCTCAACCAAAATATCAGATGTGAATTTCACAAAGGATAATCAAGTTTAATCCTCCTTGGAACTCTGAATGACACACAAGTAAATAATTAAAAAAAAAAGAATAAACAAAGACATTTATGTAAACTATACATATTGAAAATTATTACACATACGAAAATCGATTTGTAAATTATTGATTATTACTATATATTAATACGTTATAGATAACTTTTTTGTTTAACTCAGCCTCCAGTAATTTGTTTTCTGAGTGCATTTACCACTCATTATTTATTTCAGCATTGCCCAGAAGAATTCTCCGCTCCATATTATGCTACGTTTTGTTAAAGTAACTCGTTTCGATAATTTGTTACACACGCTACCCTTGTTACAAGTTCTTACACTCCACTAATCTTAATATTTGTTTCTTTTTTCCCCAAGTATAGTTAAAAAATGAATAAGGCGTTCCTTATCTCTCACATTCAGTAAGACGTGTACACACACACACACACATGTATATGATGTTGTATGTTATATATGTAAATTGTGCTTAACATCATAGCTAGAACATTTGTATATCGAAGTGGGAATATCGTAGACATGGTGACAACGGTGCTTGTTGACTGTCAGTTTTGTTTGCCGATCGCATAGGCAAGAAAGTGACAGTCGCCAAGTACTGTTGATTCTGAATCAACGCTATCCTGCCTGATATATATATATATATAAAGAGAGAGAGAGAGAGAGAGAGAGAGAGAGAGAGAGAGAGAGAGTGATAGAATTCTTCTACAAGTATACTTACTTTTTTTCCATCTTAGTTTGATTTCTATCATGACTTTTCGGCCGTTGTATTCTACAACCTCTTTTCTGCCTGAATTTTAAAATCGCGTTCTCGCTATTATTGTACATTTCTTCTTTCAACGATTACCTGACATATTTTTATCGTTTTTATCATAATTTCTTCTCAGTTCTTATTCAATCTATCATTTGTATTACAAAGTTACAATCGATTAACAACCCCTTCCAATCTTTCTCGTTAGCCAGAACAACAGGTTGTTTGATGATAGGTGGAAAACTTTTGCAGCTAAAACTTATTAATGTTAACCTCCCTGCAGAACTTAGAATACGCCTACTGTATCCTCTGCAGACGGATAAGAACTGCCCCCACGCACACACAAAAGGAGTGTCCTTGATATGACACTAAATTGGATCTGGTGCCAAAGAAGAGAGTAGCGTAGCCCTTCATTTCATTACTTCCAGGTCGACTCTAACCCGGAGTTGTTGTACCTGCAGGGGTTTCATCTATGGGTCGGCATACCTTTTTGAAAATTATTCATATACTCTAAAAATACTTGGAGCCATATATCTGTAAATCATTTGTATTAAAAACCTTAATTTGAAACAATATTGTTTACTAAAGATTATTATTTGTTACTTGAAACAATACTACTCTTTGCAAACAAATGATTATTATCACGCAGAAATAATTACTAGAAACCATAATTGTGTATAAATTATCAAAATTAGATAAGAACACTTGAAACCATACAACTATGGGAAAATTATTTGTATTAGGTAGAAATACTTGAAACCATGCGATTGTGTGAAAATTATTTGTATTCGACAGGAATACTTGAATCCAAACAACTGTGTGAAAATTGTTTGTATTAGATAGGAAAACTTGAAACCATACAACTGTGTGAAAATTATTTGTATTAGGAATACTTGAAACTATACAACTGTGTGCAAATTATTTGTATTAGATAGGAATACTTGAAACCGTACAACTGTGTACAAATTATTTGTATTAGATAGGAATACTTTAAATCATATAACTGTGTGCAAATTATTTGTATTAGATAGGAATACTTGAAACCATACAACTGTTTGAAGATTGTTTGTATTAGAAAGGAATATTTGATATCATAACTGTGAACAAAATAAACTCTTTAGAAACATTTACACAAACGTGATTCCCTAACCTTTAGGCAAAAAATAATTTTAGACGGGTTGATATTCCGTTAAAATCAATAAAATATACCAAGGAAATATAAACAGATTGAGATAGATAGATAGATAGATAGATAGATAGATACTGGTGTAGACAGAATTGAATAGACTCGGGTAGATATATATGAATATACCAGGGTAGATAAAGAGAGAAAAGACAAAGAGAGACAAACAAATGCGATTTTAGAAATAAAATTAAACGCGAATAGACAATGAAGAAATCTGGTTCGTTTTGATTTTCCAATCAGCGTCTTTAACATTTGGTGAAAAGAATAATAAACTCCGTTTTCGAAGGAAACCAAAAAAAAATCACAACTGACGTGCTTCCTGCGAAATGGTAAAGTGGGATAACTGAAAGACATTCTTGGAGAATTCCTGAAGAATGGTTTTGAAGTTTTGAAGAACGTTTCTACTTTACAATTGACAAGTAAAGAACTTGAGGTTTTTTTTTTCCTTTTTCATTGTAAACAGACTTTTTAATTATATTGTCTCATTTCTTTCTTGCTTTTTAATTTTATTTTATTTGTTCCCTTCCATTTCACTTGACTCTCATGTGGTGTAATGGGTAGCGAGTTAAGCTAACTGCATTCAATTCTCAATGATTATCCCATGTATCTTGTCTTGTGCCAAACTTAGCTTAACTTTTATTCTTTCTCAAATAATTCCTTTTTGTCTTCAAATTTTTGTCGGTATTTTTGTCTTTCCATGTAAATTAATTAATTAATTCTTATTTTAAAAGTTATTTCTGTTTTTAATTTCTTCGTTAACTTAGTTCCCATTCCTTCATTTTGGCTTACTTCTTCAATTTTCTTTTTGCTTTACTTTGTTTATCTTTTTCTCTTTTTTTTTTTTTTTTCGGCATCTTTACTTCGTCAATTTAAAAGGCAAATAAACTCATTCACGAAATGAAAGTTCTTCCGCGACTTCCAACTGTCCATCTTTCTTTCTATCTTTTCTATTTCTCATTCATCGCAATTCATTTTAGTCAAGTTAATCTTCTCTAAGATCTTCATTTTCTTTTACTCCAGCAGTTCTTTCTTTTCCTTATTGGTAAAATTTTCATTAATTCAATCTTCTTCTTCTTCTTCTTCTTCTTCTTCTTCTTCTTCTTCTTCTTCTTCTTCTTCTTCTTCTTCTTCCTTTCTTTCTTTCTTTCCATCTTTTTCTTTTTCAATTTTTAAGGACTCCTTCTTTCAACTATAAATCTTTTTTCACTTTACAATATCCATATTTATGCTTGTTTTCTTTTCTTTCCATTTTTTCCTGAATTTAATTTGATTTTGTCACTTTCTGCTCTTCTAAATTCTAAAATCTTTTTCTTTTCTTAGGCCGAAAATAATTTGAAAAAGAATATTGTGACAGTATCAAAGAATAATTGTCTGTATAAATCAACACTGATGTATCTGTCTCAAAAGTCTGCAGAACAGTGGTCCAGGTTTGAAATAAATGATGGACGCGTGCCAAGAAGAGATTATGGCATTCCGTCTTCCTTTCGAGTCAAGATGAAATGAATTTTATGCAAAATTTTCAAATCTTCACCCAAAGAATTTCCTTGGACAAACACTACTGATGCTCAGAGCTTCAATCACAAACATTTCCCATTCTACTTTCCTTTTATTATAAATTATGAATTACAGAGAGAAAATTGTATGACTTTTCTGTATATATATATATATATATATATGGGGGGGTCTCTGTGTGTCTTTTTCTGTATACACACACACATATATATATATATATATATATATATATATGTGTGTGTGTGCGTATGTGTGTAAATATATATGTGTGTATATATATGCATTTGTGTATGTGAGTGTGTATATATATATGTGTGTGTGTATATATATATGTATGTGTATACATATATATATATGTGTGTGTGTGTGTGTTTGCGTGTGAATATGTATATTTATGTGTAACTGTGATTTTCTCGCCAATGCGTTTGTTGAAGTCTGATGAACGCATAGGCGAGAAACTGACAGTTACCAGGCATCGTTGACTCTATGTCTACGCTTTAATAATTTGAATATATAAATACGCTCAATTAATGAAATTCAGGAAACTTTTTAAAATAAATATTCCAAACTCTATCATCAATTTATATATATATATATATATCATCGTGTCATGCTGCTAACATGGATATCCCTGACCCTCTCTCGCCACTTCTACCTATTGTTCATCGCCTCTGGCAGGTCTTCAGCGCTACATCCCGTATCCTTACATAGTTGTTGTACGTATGTTCGAGCTGGTCGTCCTGCTTTTGCTCGGTCATATGTGCGGGTCCGTAGGAGTACATCACTTATGAGCTCGTCCCTGCTTCTTCAGCCGTGTCCTGCATGTCTGGTTCGTCTAACTTGGATAGTTTTCGTGATGGGAGGTAGGTGGCCGTATAGTTGGTGCCTTGTGGGGTGTTGCCGCCAAGACTTGTTCAGTATTACTCGCAGCATTCTTGGGTAATTGCCGTCTAGCTTCTTCTCCAGCCGTTTAGTTAGCGTCCAAGTGGTGCATCCGTACTGCAGTATCGACACGACCGCTGCCCAGAAGAAACTGCGTTTCATTTTATCGTGTTATATACTCATCTACAGCATCATAACGACACAATAAATAAACAGACGCACGATGATAAAGACGCAGTAATAAACGACGCACACAGAAAGACGCAGGACGACTTCTTTAACAAAATATTTACCTCTCACTTTATTTGTATGTTTCGAAAGGGTTGTTCAAAGTTTGCGTGTGAGAGGGAGCTGGAGACCGAACATAACTGAAATATTTTGACCCCTAGATTATGGCCGTCAGCGTTGTGTCTTTCTCGTTTTCCATGGCCGCTCAACCGGAGCCCTGGAATCCACTGTCCTGGGTGCTGGCTTTCCCTACTACATCTCGTCTATCACTCCAACAATACTGCTTGCCCTCTTACTCCCCTGTCTGCCTTCTGTTCAATTCGTCGGCCTTATATTACTTTCAAACTCCCACGCGGTGATATGGACACGTCTCCACGCCTCCGCAACTTCTTCCGATATCTAGCGATCGGGATGTGTTACTTCCACTACCTTTGGAATGGCCTGTGTGATTGTCATCGAGCGGAAATAACTGTCATGCAGTTCAGAGGTCACTCTCTTCCGGTTCGTCAGTCTATGAGAGTATAATAGGACTTTTTTTACCTCGTCCCATTTCATCAGCCAATTTCCGCCCACGCGATTTCCTCTCATAACTGCCATTAGAATGTGTCACTTCCTTCCGGTGCGTCACCTTGAATGGCATTTTTGGCCGGGTCAAAAGGTCAAAACATAACAATCGGTCAGGTCTGATTTCCATATGATCAATAGCTTATCGATAGCTGTCCATCCCTTCATTAGCCATGTGTCGATGTCTTTTTCGGTTATTGAGACACTGCTTCCTATGTAGGTGAATTTTGTCAACCAGTTTCAGAGAGGTTCCCTTTAATTTGTAAATGCCGCCTGTTTGATTAAAGCACATATATTCAGTTTTGTGTGCATTGACATGGAGGCCAATGCCGGTAGAGGCTCGTTCCAAACTATGCAGTATTGTTTCTGTTTGGTTGGGTGTATTTGCCAGAATCGCTATGTCATCGGCGTAGTCGGCGTCGATAATTGCGGGGTACCATCTGCTTCTTTTCTTTGTCAGCTCGAAGCCGTTTTTTTTATTTTATCTATCGATGTTCTAAGCACGTAGTCTAGACAGATGATAACGAGGTATGGGACTAGCGTGTCCCCTTGTGGTACTCTTGCTACAATGTCGAAGTATTCTGTGTCTCCATCCGGTGAACGTACTTCACTTTGGTGTTTCTATAGAGAATCCTTATTGCTGCGACGGTTTCTTTTAGTTGGCCGTATGCTAGTAGGATTTGTTATATATATATATATATATATATATATATATACAGCTTACCCTTCTAATTTGTATTGATCTTCATCTCTATTTCTTTTTCTCTTTCTATTTCTACCTGACTCTAATCTCCTTTTTATTTTCATCTCATTCACTGTCTTCTTCGTTTATCTCTTTCTCTCTCTCTCTCTCTATATATATATATATATATATATATATACCCTATCAACTGCAGGACACATAGTGCAATGGATAAAATGTAAGTATCGAAAGTGTTTCTGAGTGAAATCATATTGGGGTTGATGGTTCAATTCCAACTAACAAATAATACTTACTATAGATTAACACTTATACCCTGTCATGGTTAACGGAATTAGAATAATCTACCCTAATGGATTATATAAAGAGTTCAGTTCACGTTTCCCTGTCGGCTCCCGAGTTGGACAGAAACGTATGAGAAAGGTCGAAGGACACATCGGGCGAAACGTTCAGAGTATAACAATGAAAATGAAGACAATAGCCCGTATATTCTAAGTGATAAAATTTATCAGACATTATCTCAGAAATTTAAACAATATATATATATATATATATATATATATATATATATATATACAAACTGACGTTGCTATTAAATATATATATGAAAACTAATATATATATATATATATATATATATATATATATATATATATTTCCCGCAGTGAATATTATATTAATTTATTTCTCTTTCAGTTGAATTCATTACTAATTTTTTTTTCTTAAATAAGGATAAAAACCTCAACAATTTCTTATAATTCAATGGCGTAAGCTTCTTTCAATTAGTTAAATTTTGTCTTGAAATTTTCACTTCGGAGTAAATTATTGTAAATACAATCACTTCTAATTTATATATATACAATGGATTAAGAATATTTATCTTTGTATAAGATCGTAAAAGAGTTATTTGCTTATCACTGATTTTTTTTCCACACACACACACATATATATATATATATATATATTATGGTTTATGAGATGGGAGATAAGTAGCCGTACAGCTGTTGCTTTTTGGGGCGCTGCTTCCATGAATAGTTCAAGCTTTGATTTTTAATGAGGATATCTGAAAACTGTTGTACTTTAGAATTGTGCTTTATGGTAAATTTTATTTTACGGTTTAGGTTTTGCTGTAAGTCATGTAAATTGTTAATGTTGCACCATTATTTCCAAAATATGAAACAATTATTGAGGTATTTTCCATGATCTAATTGTTGTATAGTATACCGTGACGTTATCATATTTACCCAACCCCTCCGCTCGGGCATAATATGACACAAGGTCAATTTTTAAGGGGAGTTTAACAGGTTTGAATTCAGACTTTTCCTTCTCCTAGACTAGTTGCCTCACCCAGGCTGAAGAACCTAGTCTGCCCTACTATTTACCATAGCTGGAGGGAGAATAATTGGATTCATACCTTTCCCAAGGGTATTAGTGCTATGTGAAATGCAATCAGTCTCGTCCAGGATTTGAACTCGAGTCACCGTGTTCATTTCCTACGACGATAACCCTTACACCACGGGCACCTTTTTTTTACCAACCCCTCCGCTCGGGCAGGATATGACACAAGGTCAGTTTTTAAGCGGAGTGACGTTATTAACAACGAGGAACACGTATGTATATGAAAATATAAGATTATATTTTTATTTTTGGCGATGATACTTGTGTGGAGCAGAAAAGCAATCGTAGAGAGTTCGCGCACACGAAGGAGTTGTCGGGAGACGGAAGAGCCAGTGAACAACTGACTTTAGCCGAAATTCGGGAACTTACATAGTCTACAACTCTCACGTGACCTGCAGCAATTTCTCTTTTTCATTAACTATGGTTACACCCACGTCTCACTTCTTTGATTTCCATTGGTTATTTTGTCTGCTTCCCATTGGCTACTTACCCAAGCCCGGTTTTGTGGGCATACGCATCTGCCACCATCACCGAATTCAACCACGTCCATAGGTCAAGGTGATATTCCGATATCTTCGACCAGATGCTCCTGTTTCAACACCCACCGTATTCACAGCACCTGTGGGCATGGTGATATTTCGGCAATCACCTTGTTGATATTATCTTTGAGCGGATGCAGCTGCCTCAACAACCACTGCTACACAGCACCTGTGGACATGATGACATTTCGGTGATAACGCCGGTCTTATCAATCTATCTGTCAACAACACCCGCCGTATTCACACCCGCAGGTCACGTTAATATATTACATAATAAATTCTGTTTTCATATTACTGCTGTATTTTTACCTTTGACTTCGTATAGAGCTTCCTCTATGTATACTATGGTTAAGTTGTCGCATGCTGGTGCCATTTTAGTTCCTGTAGCTGTTCCTACAGTTTCATTATAATCTATGTTGACAAAATACTTATTGTTTAGGATTTATTCTACACCTACAGTGATAATTTTTTTGTAAATTTTTGGATGTCATTCTGAGTATTTTTTCACTCCAAAATGAGATGACCCGTTTTCCTAATTCACGGGGGATATTACTATATTGATTCGTGACATGAGTGTATTGCGATCAGTTTTTGTTTTTTGGTATGGTGTCTAAAAAGTAGATATCTTCTCTCATGTAGCTTTTTATCTTATATAGAAATAGTTGTAGTAGAATATCTATTTGTTGAGTCTGTTAGTGGGGCATGATCAGCCCGCTACTATAGGTCTAAATTTGAGGTCATTGGAGAATTCAGAATTTTGTCTTTCTGCAGCTTCTTTTTTATTCCGCTGACTTGTGATTTTTTGGTAGTTTTTAGAATGTACTTAGAAAGTCCTTTTCTTTTTATGCTTTATTGTGTATTGTGCATTAGTTTTGTCTTTTTTTTTTTTTTCTGGCATTGTCTATGTTTGTATCAATTGATTTATAGTTGGTTTCATCGCTTAGTATTTCCTGGGTTTTTGTTCGGTAATATGTTCTATTGTAAATGATTCCTGCGCTTTCCTTGTCTTATATATGTATATATATATATATATGTGTGTGTGTGTGTGTGTATATATCTGTTTCAACTTTTTTCTTATATACACTATTCCTATCAAACTATCTATCTATCTATCTATCTATCTTTTTTCATATTTCTTAATCTATCTATCCGTATATTTTTTTTATCTATCTAACTATCTGTCGATTTCTTGGTGATACAGACAGCGGCAGAGAGAAAGCGATGATTTATGTGTTGAAGATCGTCTTCAATTAACGTATTACTATGTTTTTGGCGTGCTATTTTCCTTGAGGTGTGTCTCATTAATCTCTTGAGACGTAATCTTTTTTTTTTTTTTTTTTGAATGACAATCCTCGGTTTCCTATTTCGGATGTCACGTTACTATAAGCACACATAACATAGACGTATAAATACGACACGTACATATTAACTATATTGTCTGGGGAAAGAATCCTCAGATACATAAAAAAAAAAAGAAATATCGACTATGCTTTGGTTGGCATGACGATGCAATTTTTGAGTACTTTCATTTCACACACACTCTCTCTCTCTCTCTCTCTCTCTCTCTCTCTCTCGCTGCTTTCACTTATGTTTCTAATTGGTTCCTGAGGGCACTCTTAGTTAAGGCCGATACAAATCAAGGGATATTCACATTTAAATTAACGTAATTTCAATTAATTCGTTCCCAGCCCGTATACTTGAAGAAAATTTAAATAATTTATAATAAATTGCTTCAAACCGGTGATCTAACTTGAAAGTGACGAAAGTCAAGGCACTTCTGTTTATTTAATACATATAATATAATAAAACATTATAGAATATAATATTATATATAATTTAATGTAATATATTCACTTACGTCACAACAATAGATTGATATTTTCTTTGAGTAATCTGGCACAAGGTCACAATTTTTGAATACCTAATGATGATCGAATTCAATAGTTTGAAAGACTATTTTGCTTACCATGATCCAAGGAAGTGTCCCGCAGATGAATAAAGGACGATTGGTAGATAAATAAAAATATGTGTGCCAACAAAGATAGATAGATAGATTGATTGATAGTGTGTATGTGAGATATATATATATATATATATACAGACAGACAGAGAGACAGAGATGGAATGTATATACATAAAATTAGGTTGAAGAGTAGACAATAAGAAATTTTAAAAAAGAATATCAGGTAAGTCATTTTCTTTTGTTGACAATCAGTAGGTCTGGTCGTCTGGCCGAGATTAAGTGATCCGTTTGTATCTCAAAATCCTAGAGAAATTTGTGCATCTCATTTTCCTGGACGGATTCTGGGTTGTGCATATACCTTTTGTTCGCATGGTCGAATTTAAACTTTTGGCACAGTTCCCAGTGGATCACTTTCACCACTCAGTCGTGTCTTTGCATTAATTCATTGCATTCGCTTATTAAGTAATTGATCGTTTCGTCTCTTTTCGCACAAAATCTACATCTGCTATTTTGTTGCGTTTTGTCAATGTTTGCTTTGATATAGTTAGCCCTTATGATATTGTTCTGTGCTACTCTCAGAAGAAATTCAATTGTTGCATATTGACCTCTGACCCGGCCAAGCTGTCAAAAGAAGAAATGCACCTGTGTAAATAACAGGTGCATCCGGTCGAATATATCAGGAGATCAGGGGCGACCTTGACTGACGAGGGGTTGAATTGAGTGCGAAATTGTGACTCTCGCAGGAAGTTGGTAGATGTCAAATTATTATATAACCCCGGCGACAGGAAGTTCAGATCAATTGGAGAGAAGATGCTGGAATGAGAACCATGTCCCAGCAGAGGCTGGGCCCCCAGGCCACCCGTTGAGCAGCCAAGGAGAACGGGAAAAAAAGGCAGTGATAGCCGGAAGAGTGGGGCTCAATTCTGTTCAGTCTCCAACTCACCTCTCATACAATAATACCCTTCGTAACCCTTTCGAACCCTTTCAAATAAAGTCAGAAGTATATTTTTCTGAAGAACTGTGTCCGCTCGTCTTTATTGTGTTGGATATATTTCTGCATGCATGTTGCATATGAGTATGCAACCTCAATTTCTCTTATAAGGCATCCGTTTCTTAGCCATTTCCAAGTTTTTTCGCGTGAGATTTCGCTTGTTTGTCGCTTAAAATGTCCATACACTTGTTTTTCTTCCGATTTCGGTTTTCTGGCTATTCTTATTCTATTGAAGCTTGTGTTGTCTGTATCTTTTCTGATCACTGCAATCAATCTTCATCTGCATTTTTTAATATAGTCTTCGAGTCTTTGTATCTATGCATCAACCCTATCTTCTATGCTTGCAAGTCCTCTTCCTCCTTCTTTTCTTGACACATAAAATCTGTCTACGTCATCTCCAGTATATAAGACCTTACGCATCGTCATAAGTTTTCTTGTTTTTTGGTCTATTTGGTAAATATTTTTCCTCGTCCACTTTAAGAAACGTCCTGAGTATCTTACAAGGAGCACAACCCAGTTGTTTATACTTTTCATGAGATTTCTGTTATATTGTTTGGTTTCAAGTAGTTTTCTTGTTCTCCTGAGATACTCTTTTTTGATGTTTTTTCATCTCCCCGCGTCTGATGATGCCTACTTTCAATATCCCTAAGTATTTGTAAGATTTCTTCCTAGTCTAAGATTCATACTGTATTTGGTTCCCTTCATCGTTTCTATCAGGCCATCACTGATACTACTATTAAAATAAAAATCTGTGAAAAAGAACAATGCTTAATTATACATCCTATAATATTCAATGATAATATTGGTATAAAATTGTGTAATGGATAATTAATATCGAATATAAGATTTTGTTGTCTAAATTTCTGAGACGAAGCTTGTTGATTTTTATCATTAAAGTTTTTCGGACTATTGTCTTCATCTTTATTGTTATTTCCACAACGTTTCGGCCGATATGTCCTTCGGCCTTCTTCAGGTGTTTGTCGAACTTGGGAACCTCTACGGAACTTCGAACTACGTCCTTTATTGAAACCACGGGGGTCGCCTGTTCTGATTCCATTAGCCATAACCGGGTACAAGTGTTAAGTATTCCTGTATTGTTACTCGCCTGTAGTGAGGATTGAACCTGCAACCTTCAGATGATTGTCTCCTTAGAAGCTCAGGGAGCTAATTCCTATAACAGTTACGCCATGTGTCCTGCTGCTTGTACAAGATTTTGTGTAAAGGTCTAAAAAACGAAACTAATTTTGATACGTTCTAAAATGTATTCTATACTTAGATTAATTATATAATTTGGTTATAGATAATCCTTGAATATGTACGTAGAAAAGGTTTGGAGTAAAGACCCTTAAAAAGGAATATACATTTTTGATAAATTATAATAATAGTAATAATAATTACTTTGATTTTTTTGTGACCCGCTAAATTTGGTTACATCTGTGTCAGGTGCGCAGATAATATACAACCGCTGGGTCTGGTATAGCCACAATATTCTACCAATGAAAAAATGACAAATCAAAACTATACACAACGTTGGACCAGGACAGTAGGTTTGGGTGTCCTGATAGGCAGGTGTTCCCTTAATAACCCAAATAGTGGATCCGATAGGAATCCTGGAAATGTTGGCTGCTCTTTTTTCAGGTAAACAAATGAACTCATTAACCACTCAAATTAGAGACTACAGAGCAGAAAATGGACAAGGAAAGATAATAAACTGACACTATACTGTTATTTTAAGAGCAACCCGACACCAAGAGGCTACAGAAAAAGAATGACAGAGATTTGAATTGAATTCGCTTGATTTAAGACAACAAACCATAGACTCACTGACCAGATCAGGACAATAATAAAGAAAGGTTGTTTCTTTGATCTTGAAATATTGGAATTATCCCAACTAATATATAAGGAAACATATGAACAGGCCTCTGATACAGTAACTGAGACACTAAATACTGAAATGATAGAAACTTCCAACTAAAAGGAAACATTAAGTAATAGTGACCGAAATACTATATAACCAAACACAACACAAATAAAAAACACAAGAACAAAAAACAGATGTAGAGATAATGAAGAGAATTATGTCTGAAAAGAAAACCGCATTGCCTTCTCTCGGGAACCAAGACTGAAAGAATCAAGGCAGAAACTGAGAAAATAAATGACTTATTAACAAATATGCCAACGAACAAAATCACAGATTTAAATGAATTCATCAATTCAGGACCGAAATTAGTCTGTGGAAAAATCGGAGTTTCCCTGAAGAACAAGAAGAGAGACTCCAAACTCGGATGGGAAATTAGATTGAAACGCAATTAAGAAAGCTTCGGCAACGAATAAAAATACTAAAACTGGTGAAAATGAGATTATCTTCGAACAAGCAGAAAAAAAGCAAGATGATTAGAACAAAATATACAATTCGAAGAGATAAATCAAAAAGAGGGAAGACTAAAAAGGTACCGAAACAGGACCCAACAGTACAGACAAAACTAGACATTCCGAAACAACGAAAGGAAATTCTTTCAACGAGTAGGGGAAGAATGAACGAAGACAAACTAACAACCAGGTGCGAGGGAAGCTAAGAGATTTTGGAGCAAAATATGGGAACGAAGAGATCATTACAAAAAATCCGAATGGATAAACAACACTGTAAAAGAGTTGTAAATACTCAAACAAGGCTCTAAAGTGGAAATACACCTCGATTCACTTAAAGCAACACTTAAAAAATAATGAACTGGAAAATTCCAAGCCTTGATGGCATACACGATTCTGCTTTAAAAAATTCACACCCATCAATGATATACTGGCGACAAAAATGAAGAGATGTCTACAAGAAGCAGATGACCAAGGGAAAGACCACCCTGATCCAGAAATACCCTCAAATAGGAACCACTCTAAATAACTATAGACCTATAACGTGCCTACCGATGATGTAGACTATACTAACGATACAAATTAGAGAGATTTACGAACCATTAAAAAGCGGCGAGCTGTTTCCCAAGGAACAGAAAGGGTGCAACAAGTGAATCAGAGGGATTGGAGAACTATTATGTATTGATCAACACATCGTCAACGAGAGTAAAGCGTGACGGAAAAATCTAGCAATAGCTTAGATTTACTACAAAAAGGCTTACGACATGGTCCCCCAGAGCTGTCTGAAAATGTACAAAATTTCCAATGAAGTTATTAAATTTATCAAGAAAACCATGGAGATCTAGAGAGTAGAATTAATCGCAGGAGGAAAAAGCTTAACTGCGATGAAAGTCTACAGAAGGATCTTCCAGAGAGATGTGCTATTACCATTACTATTTGTTATCGCGATGATACCACTCAACCACATCCTTAGGAAATGCACAGGTGGATACAAACTTTCCAAATCGCAGGAAAAGATCAATTACACAATGTACATGGACGACATTGAACTGTTTGCAAAAAAAAAAGAAAGAGAATTGAAAACCCTAACACAAACAGTGATAATGTATAGTCATCACATAGGGATGGAATTTGGCATAGAAAAATGCACCATGCTAATAATGAAAAGCAGGAAACAAAGAAGGAATGGAACTACCAAATCAAGAAAAAATTAGAACGCTCGGAGAAAAGAAAATGTACAAATACTTGGGAATACTGGAAGCTAACAACCTCAAATAAATGGAGATGAAAGAAAACTTTTTTTAAATCTCAGGAGAACAAGAAAGTTAATCGAAACCAAACTATATAGCTGGAACATTATACTAGGGTAAATACATGGGCTGACACCCTCGTAAGATATTCGGGACCATTTTTGAAGTAAAGCAAAGAACTTCAGTGCCAGAGAAGAAAAAAATAATGGCATAACAAAAGGTCTTACATCCCAGAGATGACGTTGACAGACTATATATGTCAAGAAAAGAAGGAGGAAGAGGACTTGGGAGCATTGAAGACTACATAGTAAAGCGCGGAGGAATGTTACATAGCCATATACACAGAATATGGCCATGTGTGAAATGGGTGAAATGGACATCGAATGTTGATTACAATAGAACATATAAAGAACATAGGAATCTCGGAATTCGAAAACACATAACGACTTTTTGTTCCGGTACGAAACCTTTTTATTAACTTTGAGTTAAAGGTTTCGACGTAAGGAGGAGAGACACAATCTTCTATGCTGTCTTATTCATTTGGTCCCCAACTCGAGCGGCCCCCATAGAGTGCAAGCTCGCCTCGCGCCTGCGAGCTCCAAAAGTCGATCCTTCTCGTTTGGCGTCTAGTACTCGACTCTTACTTTCTTCAAATCTCACACAAACCTCCGCGCACTTCCGGTGCGTGACGTCATCCGCACCCTGTCACTGCGTTTCGTCTCGGACTATTATGACATCTGAGTGACACCTCCATCCTTAACACCTGCCTCAATGTTGCACCTAACTAACCCATGTGCTGAGCCGAAAGGTTCTCAGCCTAACTAAACTCAAAGGCATGAACCGAAATCCCTCGGCTATTTCATAACAGGAACTCTGATTACAGCCACCTGAAACAATGCAGACAAAACGATAAGCAACAGAATGGAAATGACCAGAAAACCAAAATAGGAAGAAAAACTACTCTATGGGTGTTTTAAGCGACCAACAAGCGATATGTCACACGAGAAAACTTGGATGTGTCAAAGAAAGGGAAATCTTGAACTGAATCACTTCTTATAGCAGCTCAAAACAATGCCATAGAGACCAATCATATCGAAGATGAGACGCATCAAAACAGCAGATGTAGGTTATTTGAGGATAGAGACGAAACGATCAATAACATAATAAGCGAATGCTGCAAACATGCACAGAAAGAATATAAGACTAGACACGACTGGGTGGGAAAGGATATCCACAGGGAATTGTGCAGGAAATTGAAATTTGACCATGGAACAAAAGGTGTATGCATAACCCAGAATCTGTCATGGAGAACGAGACGCACAAACTCCGCTGGGATTTTAAGATACAGACGGATCGCCTAATCTCGGCAAGACGAACAGACCTAGTGATAATCAACAACAACAAAAAAAAAAGATAACTTGCCGAATTGTGGACTTTGCTAAACCAGCGGGCCACAGATTAAAAGTGAAAGAAATCGAAAAGAAAAATAAATACCTGGACATTTTTAGGGAATGGAAAAAACTGTGGGACATGAAAGTGATAGTGACACCATTTGTAATTGGTACTCTTGGTAGAGTCACCAATGGTTCGGTACAAGGACTGGAGGACTTAGAAATAAGAGAATGGGTGAGACCTTCCAAACTATTGCATTATTGAGATTGGCTAGAATACTGAGAAGACTCCTGGAGTTTGAGTAAACCTGCTGTCACTCAAACTTCAGTGAGAAACCATCGGCTAACGCTGGTGTGAAAAACTTGAAAAGGAGTAGATGATAATGTGACAATGATACCAATCATTGTTGGAATTCTTGAAAGCTCTGTGACGCCTCGAACAATCGAAATCTCTGGGACTTTGTAACAGAAGACCAGACTCAGTACTAATTAACAAAAAGAAAATAACTAGTCAATTATCAGATTTTGCTGTTACAATTGATCATTGAGGGGAAAATAAAATAAAAGCAAAAAGATTTACAAATATGTAAACCTTAATCGAGAACTAAAAACACACTTTGGAATATTAAAGCGACAAAGATAATAATTGTCGTTGGTATCTTTGAGAGGTTCCCCAAAAAACATGTAGAGACTGAACTGAAGATCAGAGGAATAATCAAGACCATCCTGACCACAACACTATTGAGATCAGCTAGATTATTTAAAAGAGTCGTAGAGATCTGAAGAGACTGGAGGAACTAAAGATCAGTGGAAGAATCAAGACCATCCAAGCCACAACACTTTTAAAATCGCATTTAATGCTGAAAAGGATTCTTGTTATCATTTAGACATCACTAAAAAAACACCAGTTATTAATATGAAAAACTCGTTAAAAGTGTTTTATCTGATTCACAATTACAATCTCGAATGCTGATTTTCTATGCAGTAAGGCTCTCTCCATTTGGACTTTACTCCTCTGCACATCCTTAAATATTACCTTCCGTTGTACTACGCCAAGTTTGGTAAATTGGAGGCAGAGGTTTTGCGGTGACGAGGGACGATCATAATGGGAGATTTTCTTCTATCGCTAAAGTAATACACATAAAAAAGACTTACTTCATATAGGTCAAATAACTCCATGAAATTCAAACCAGGTGCTTCAAATCCTTAAAAAAATAACATCGTTCGTGCAGCAGTCAGGCGAAAAAGATTGCTTATAAATTAAGCATAAAGTTGAATCTTAACCCAACCCTTCTCTGGGCAGATGTGTTCACATATGCTTGGCAAAATCTACATCATTTATACTTTGGAAAGTTTTACTTATTTAAAAAGAAAAATAAGCGAAAAAATCCCTAAAGTGACACTGATTTGAAGAGTGGGTAGAGAAGAGGGTAGCGTTAATTGGCGTAGGGCAGAGAATGGATAGGGAACAGATTGAGCGCTTAAAAACAAACTTATGTGCATATCTATGTCAGATGAGCGTTGGGAAGCACTCAACGAAGAAAAAATGTATTTTTCAGATGTGCGTTATGTTTTTGCGTACTTGCAAAGTATACCTTCCTATATCTGTTGCCTTCCGTCAGTCTGTATATCTATGTATTTGTATAAAAATATTTTGAAAGCCTTCGAGACAGTCTTAAAAATTCAGGATATAAGTCTCTTTAAAGAACATCACTTGCAAATATATTTTTAAGTTGACTAATTTTCATAATTAAATTTCGACTAGCCTTTTTATTTTAAATTCTGCTTCAATTGCAAAGTTGGTGCCTTTTTACATTCTGTGATTGTTAAGGGAGCAATCTTTATCCTATTGATTAATTCATTCATTTTGACGGCCTTACAACACGTCTAGGGTTATTTTATGCCAAGAGTTTATATTTATACGTTTATATTGACATTTTCATCGTTGTTTCTTAAGATTTTTTGGGTACACAATTGTATAATATCAAAATTCCTGATATGATACTAATAATTTGTACACAGTTCCGGTATGGTTTCCGGTATTCCAGTCTAATACTAATGACTATAAGGTTTCAAGTAATTATGTCTATTAAATAAAAGATATTTGGTTGCTGACCGTCATAAGGTTTCAACAGAGAGAGAGAGAGAGAGAGAGAGAGAGAGAGAGAGAGAGAGAGTAAGAGAGAGAGAAGGAGGGAAGTAAGAAAGAGAAAGAGAGATTAGATGTAAGATATATACAGAGAGAGATAAAAAGCAAGATCGAGATATGAAAAGTGAGATATGAAAAGTGAGATATGAAGAGACATAAAAAGTGAGAGAGAGAGAGAGAGAGAGAGAGATGAAAAGTAAGAAAAATTGTCAGTGAGAGAGAGAGAGAGAGAGAGATGAAAATTAATATTGCAATAAATTGAGAGATATGAAAAGACAAATGGTTAGAGAATAGAAATATATGAAAAGTGAGACAGTAAGCAAAAGTTATAAAGATAAAATAAAAATAAAAAGTAAGACTGTTGTATACTCATAATACACGTATATATACATATGCGGAAACATTGCCAACAATAATGACGAACTTCAATGAACGAACGAACACACTTCTTTATAAAAATATACCTCTCACCTTTATTCTCGAAAGGGTTGATGTTGGTTGTGTGTGAGAGGTGAGTTGGAGACGGTGACAGACTGCTACATATTGACCCAAAGTCCTTCTAACCATAGCAGCACTTCTTTCTTGCCCCAAATCCCTCCGTCTGCCGCTGGCTCTCAATTCGGCACCTTATCCCCAACTGACTCCAACTCCAACTGGAACTGGAACTGACCCAAGCCGTCTGTGGCACCTGGTTAGATAAGTGTATCATGTACACCTGCTTCCTCTGTTCCTCCGCTTATTTACACAGGTGCATCTCTTGATTGACGGCTCGGTCGAGGGTCAGTATATAACAGAAAGAGAGAGAGAGAGAGAGAGAGATGAAAAATAAAATAGTTTTCATCTTCTCTAAGATAGAAGGAGAAAGCCAGAGAGAGAAAGGTCGATTAAAAGTAAGATATATATAGCGAGAGATGTGTGTGTGTGAGAGAGAGAGAGAGAGATGGATAGATAGATAATGACATGAAAAGTAAGATGTATCCAAATACAGGAAAGTGAGAAAAATGAAAAGTAACAGAGACAGAGACAGAGAGAGACAGAGACAGAGAAAGAGACAGAGAAAGAGACAGAGAGAGATGAAAAGTTAGCTTTAATCTCTCTCAAAGATAAAATAGAGATGAAAAGTCCGATAGAAATAGAGAGATATGAGAAGCAACAAAGAGATAGAGATATGAAAAGTGTGACATACATATTCAAAACAGGGGAGAGATGAAAAGCATGACACACACAGAGAGAGAGAGAGAGAGAGAGATGAAAAGTAAGACAGAGAAGAGAGATATGAAAAGTCAGCTAGATAAAAAGACATATCAAATTTCCAATGGACTACACGTTGACTGGGAACTTCCAGATTTGGGGACAAAACTCCAAGCGATACAATGTATAGAAACTAAGTGTTTTATGATATCCACACGATAAGATTTGATTTAGTTTGGTATGGTTTTATGGCATATCGACCATTTTAGGCTATTTAATCCCAAATCCTCATTATACACACACAATATATATATATATATATATATATATATATATATATATATATATATATGATTTATAAATACAGTTTGTAGATAAGATTGTGAAATGAGCCGGAGCAAATCATTTCGAAGGCGTGTTGGTACAATAATTTTTTAAAAATGGTGGCCATATTGAGTAAATTTACAGTTTTGTATCGATCTTCTAAGTTGTCTATTTTTTTAAAATCTTGTTTTATTACTATTATACTAAACTTTTATTATTATTATTATTATTATTATTATTCTAGAATATTCCTAATTTTCCTTCTGCACCATATATATATGCGTGTATGTGTATGAAGGTTATTCAATAAATAAGGTGAAATATTCCCTAACGAGTTGATTATACGAGGCACTGCTCGTTACATTTGAATGTTTCTCAAGGAAATCAGTAGTGACGAGTCCTTTCTTTACCCAGTGTCATAATGACCTTCTTTACTGACCGCAGCACCCTGAAATTTTTCTTTTCCGGAGAGTCGGTGTATTTCCACTCCACGGTCTGTCTTTTCGGCTAGTCGTAGCAAACACATTTTTACGCAGGCTGTAAAAAATCTTTTGGACTAAAACTGGCTTCTCCGTACTCATCACACATTCGGTGGTAAATTTCATATTGTTTGCACTTCTCAGCCGTAAAAAATTTGATGACATACCCCTGTTCAAGCCTGGAGCATTCCGTTTGATTTAGAGCCATTTTGAATAGCCTCAAAACAAATGTTTTTGTAAGATTGAAATATTTTTTGTAATAACCCAATTCTAAACGATACAGAGTTTACGTTCAGGGAAAAAATTCCGTAAAAAACGTCAATTGCTTTGTTATGTCCCCTTACTTATGAATGACCCTCGTGTAAATATATATATATATATATATGTGTGTGTGTGTGTGTGTGTGTGTGTGTGTGCTTGACTGCATCAATAGCAACAGTAGCAGCTTATTTGTCATTTCAGTGCGATACTCAAGCCTTCCTTAATGAGTGTAAGATTCGAGGAGTATTAGGCGTTACTCCCCCATGCTGGTCATAAATGTGTTAGCAGAAAGTTTGAATTTACTGTTGCTCGAGTGGCTGATCTCTCAAATCTAGAGTGCTCTATCAGTTTTACTTTTATTACATTTTGCTCGAAGAAAAGATGGATTCATGCCTTTTCCCAATGTCATTATTGCGTTGTGAATACCAATAGCTCCTTTCAGAATTTGGACTCGACTATCTGATTTCATTTTTCACCCAAGTATCCTCCATTAAGATTTGTGTGTGTGT
Source organism: Sepioteuthis lessoniana (assembly GCA_963585895.1). Classification (NCBI taxonomy): domain Eukaryota; kingdom Metazoa; phylum Mollusca; class Cephalopoda; order Myopsida; family Loliginidae; genus Sepioteuthis; species Sepioteuthis lessoniana. The sequence continues at coordinate 42,732 of CAUZXS010006413.1, forward strand.
GTGTGTGTGTGTGTGGAGAGAGAGAGAGAGAGAGGCGGCACAAAACCTCTGGTAATTTGGACATAAATTAATTATCTATCTTAACACATAATTTCTATTGTCCCTTTTGAGAATGTATAAATTACTTTATGGAAAAAAGGTACAGAAGTTCGAAAAGCTTTTGCTTTAAATGCACTGTTCAAATTACCCAACATTTGGGCAAGCAATTTGCCAAGTACACCCACTCATATATATATATATTACAAATATTTTTCATAGTTTTTCTTCTCTTTTTCCATTTTTTTACAGAAATGACACCCGCCAATTTCCTATTTTACCTTTTATGACAGCGATAAGAGGTAAATTCATCTGAATATTGCAAATGGCGTGCTTAATTTTTTTTTCCTGTGTTTAATTAAAATTTGATTATTAACAAAATATTCCTTCGAGTCACCTTCATTTCCGTTCTCACACTCTTCTCACGCTCTCTCTCTCTCTCTCTCTCTCTCTACGTTTTTAATTAGGCTTTACTCTGGCTGTTTCCGTTCTTCATCTGTATCTTTCGCTTTACTTTCTTTTCCTTTTCTCTCTTCCATTTTAAGTCTTCCTCTCACTCTGCTTTCGGAGCGGGTGTCCTTGTGGTGTAATGGTTAAACCGATGGATTGCAGAGTCGGCGTTAAGCGAATCCAAACTTCTATTGCGCTGTTACGTTCACTTTCAGACAAATAGCTTTGGGTAAGGTATGAACCCCCTTATCCTCTTAACTATGGGTTAAATAGTCCCACTTCTGTTCTTTTAAAAAGATCGCTTTGGCATTAAATAACCTACATAGGTTGATATTCCATTAAGCAAAGAAACCAAACAAAATCACTCTTCTTTATTTTTCACCCAAACTATCTCTCTCTCTCACACATATACACACATACGTACCCACATAAACTAGGTCTCTCTCTCTCTCTCTCTCTCTCTATCTCTCTCTCTCTCTCTCCTGGTCCTTTTCTTTTCTTCCCTCTCTTTTTACTGTTTGTATCTATCAGATTCTTTCTTCTTTCTGTCTACCTTTCTCCATTTTCATCTCATAAGTGTTTCCACAGACATGCATGCATCTTTAAATGCATAAAAAACGAAATGCAATTTTATCCGTTGCGTTTTTCGAAAATGATGTAATATTTCTAAAAAAACAATATAAAACGTTTCTTTTTTTTAAATGTAATGAGAATGAAAATTAATTTTTTCGAATATAATGATAGGATTCCAAAGTTTTAGGAATTGATTCTCTCTTTACATGTTATATTCTTTGGTCTATGGAAATAATAATAAGAATATATAATTAACAATTTTAATTATCATCTTGCCTAATAATTACTTACAAGACAATTTCAACTGCAGCTCTCTTGAATAAAGGATTAACATTTATGTAATCCTTTACAAATCTTAGTGAAGTTTGGCTCAAAGCCAGAATTATGGAGCACCCAATTTAACACGATAAGACTCTGAAATTAGTAGACCACTTCATATACCACGGTAGCAATATCTCATCTACTGAATGTGATATCAACTTATATATAGGTTATTGACAGGGTGTCAAATATATGGAATGTTTGCAACACACTAACTATAATGAAACGCCTGGAGGTAAAAACTGAATGCTATTTTGAACAAATCCTGGAAGCAGCACCGCACAAAACAGTAGCTATATGATCCCTTACCTCCCATTTCAGTTGCGATTTCTGTTTCGTTTTCTTTGTTTAAAGGCACATTAACTCTCAGGGTTATTTAATGCTAAAGCCAACCGTGCTGAAGAGCTGCTGTGATACTATTTAACCCATAAGTTAGGCGATAAGGGGGCTCTAACCTTTCCACTGGGTATGATCTAAAATTGAACTTAATAGCACGACTGGAGTTCGAACTCGTTTACTTCAAAGCAGCAGTCCAGCACTTCATTTATTACGTCACGGGGTCTTCATTCACTTCCCATCTTGTAAAAGCATCCAAGAAGGACAAAGAAAACGTTATTCACTGCTAAAGAAGAAAGAACGAACATATAAGCTCCGTTTTCCTATAGACTCCTATACTTGGTCCACACCAGTATTAGCCGGCCAGCAAGCAATTACATTCATAAGCTTAGTGCGGACACTGGAAGCCGTCAAGACAACTTAGCAAAAATGATGGCCGATAGGGATGAATGGCGAGAGAGAGAGACAGACAGACAGATAGAGAGACAGAATACTGTCGTCACGCCTCAATAATAATGATGATCATGATCATAGTTAGCAAGTCATGTTTCTTAACTATTACGACACGCGAGCGGCCCAATTAGCTTCATGAAGCCAAATCTATGAAAGCCGTTTATATGCAAATCAAAATTTTGTTGACTGTCAAACTTGGATATTGCTAACAGCAAAAATACATAACAATGACTACTTACATGTTTCAACAAGCAAACATTAGGGCTGTCATTTGGAATACGAGTCAGGTGCCTGCGAGTTTGGATAGTAGACATTTTTTAGTGAGTTCGATCTCAACTGGGTGCTCCATAAATCAAATAAAAGTAACAAAAAAAATTAACTTAATCAAAAGGAGAAAGTCTATGAAAAGCAAATAAAATAAATTTTTATATCAGATTGAGATTTTGAATTCCAAATTGATGGGAAATTTTGCGAACTTGTTATCACACGGGTCATTACGTATTACAGGATAAATGACCTCCTGAAGAAGCCCCTAAAATTAATGGGAAGAATATGATACATAAGGAAAAGGTTTAATTTTATAACAATCCTAAGACTTGTTCGCATACAACCCGAATTTTATGGACACGCACTTAGTATAACAGTGAGATATTTATCCCAACTTCCACCATATCAGATTTGACATAAGATCATTTTATTGTGGAGTAGGGTCACTCACGAATCGACACTCATGCGTGGGCGTTATAAAAGGTGCTTGATCCTGTCGAAATTCCTCATTTATGGGGTGCCTCAAGTGTCAAGTGATGAACTCAGCCCTGCAAAACAAGTATTGCCTGAAGGAACGGCTACCCTGGAACCAGGAAATTCAGCTTAATAACATCCACCCGGCGCAAATGCCGGGCAAGTCCCTAGAAAACCGGCGTCGGGACAATGCCGTGGTATAATTAGTGTAACATTTATTGTTGTTAGAAGTGGAATAGGCGACGTAAGTTCAAATCTGGGATGAGGCTACTTGAGTTTCAATCAAGTCCATATTTTCTATCCTCATCTATGGTTAAATAGTATAACACACCGAGATATTTAACCTTGGAAAAGCAACTGTCTATACTCCGCTTATAAATGGCCTTGTGTCACATACTGCTCATCATGGAATGGTTGGGTAAATACATACATACGGAATTTTAGGAACAAATCAGAACAAACCGTTTTATTAGATTCAATTGTCATTTTTAGCAATGATAAAATTTTATTTTGAAGCTATCTTATTTGTTCTCGAAATAATCTTGTTATCTGGTGGGAAAAGCTATAACAATACCCATAAGACCTTCTTGAATAGTTGATGGAAAATTAGACTTTTCTACAATGACATTTTTGAAAAGACCAGACAATCACAGCAAAGCATTATCACTGAGGAGGTAAAAATCAATACTGATGCAAAAAAATTAGAAAAATTGGTGACCTTAGTCGATGGTGACCCGAGGCTCCCTTTTCAATAACTACTACACCGAGGTGTAGAGGAAAGCGCTACTCCATTCCCTGGATTGTTCCACTTCACCCTTACCTTATAATGCCGAGTGTTAAGCAAAGCAGCATCTAGAACAATTTTTTTAGCCTACGGTATGACTCGACCAGAGTTTGAACCCCGGTCTCCAGGACGATGGGCGAACACTGTACTCATTAGGCCTATATCCTGGTCGAATTACAATACTGATGTAAAATGTCCTTATTTGGTCAATAAATGTTATCATTGTGTTAATGTGTTTTATAGTCGTCACTTTTCCAGTGACATTTTTAGTTGATTTTTTTTACACAAATATCAATCGCAGTTTATCCTTCCGTAGAGAATAGATTTGTTGCCTTAGACCCCTAAAGCTAAAATCTAGTTCAAAAAGATGTAAACCGTAGACGAGATTATAGAGATTATGGACAATTTTATCAAATAAGATACAATAATAGAATTATACTAAGAAGAATCAATTGAGTATAAATTGATCATTCAGTATTTGAACAACTCAGAGATGATATTAGAAATTTATTGTTCTCTACATCACCGAGTAAAAGTTTCTTTTTTGTATATGTCTTTACGCTACAGATATCTTGCCCAGTCGGCTGGGGGCGGGGCTGTAGAATACATCGACCGCTTATCGACAGAGGGGTTAAGACCCTACCACAACGAGTGTCCTGGATATATCACAAAACAATCTGATTGTGAGGTTCCAGTAATGTTGGAGCTTTGGGGAATTCATTGACATCACTCCCAGGTCCACTCTGTTGGCACCTAATAGGGACTTATCTATGGGTCAAATAGAACTATACTGCCTCCATATGCTAAACTGAATTGCTTGAAATAGGACCGTTTTTAGATTGAAACTGTGTACTTTTGCTAAACTGAATTGTTTGAAAATTTTTTTAAAATGGATTTAGCATTAATAACCTACAATGGTTGATGTAGAATAAGACCAAACGAAACCAAGCCTACAGAGATCTTCCATTTATGAAGACCTCAAACAGAATCTTTCGTGTGTCCGCTTTTTTTCCGATTTTTCTTTTTTAAAGCAAACGTAACAGATTTAACATTATTAAGCAACTTCTTTTGTTTGTTGCTTATTATTAATAATTAATATATCTTTGTGTCTTGAAACTTGTGCAACAATCAAGTTCTGTTTTTAACCTGGGTACCTCTCGAATCAGTATCGTCTATTCCGAATAATTTTGATTTTTTTACTAAACTTTTCTTCTTTTCTTCGACTTGTCTTCTTCAAAACAGCTCTATCCATTGATAATTCACTGTCACTTGTGTGGGATAGGATCGAATGAACCTTTGGTATCGACATTTTGAAGGTTCATCTTTGTGCATTTGTCGTATTTGAGGACCAAACTTCATCATCTTAATTATTAAAGAATGAGGAATACAATTCGGACACTTGTAGCAGAGGAAATCTATAATGGTTTAAGATTTCCTCGTGCCAAACAATATAAAACAATTCACGACAAATTAGCAATGAAACATTTATTACCTGAGCAGACTTAATCGAAAGGTTACAGGAATTATATGAGAGACTTCGAGTAAATTATGATGAGAAAGTTCTATGTTATAGTTGAAGTATCTTTTACGGCATGAAAGTTGTTACTTTCGCTAAAGCAGGGTGCCGTATGCAATATAACACGAGTTTTAATGGGACGAGAGTCCTCACTTGCAGAGAGACGCGCTCCTTGTATATACTTACGGGTTGTTGAGACAGAAACGAAGGGAGAGTTTCAACTTTCTCACACGTTTTATAACGATACTTTGGTTACACCACCAAGCGGCCATTAGAAGAACTATTTTGGAAAGCAAGGCCTGTAATCCACTTATGGAAGTCTTTTTGAGGAATAATTTCAAAATCTCAAAGTTATTTTTCTTCAATTTCTTCTATCGTCTGAAGTCCACGACTTCCCAGGGTCCAGTTCAAGTTTGGCAACAAAAACAGTTCCCAATAGGAGGCACATCCGGAGAATAGGGTAGCTGGCTTTGAGAAATTGTCTGGTGATTCGCCAACATTTCTTCAGGTGATCATCATCCATTGAAAGGTCATTCAGATTAAGAATTTTCTTTCGTGGTGGCTTTCTCCTATTTGGATAGTGACATCATCGCATGTAATTTACGTCAGCAACATCTCTGCTGACCTGTTACCGCATTAGAAAAGTCAACGATGTTGGGGTTTGGGGGGGGGTTGCTTGCTTATCTTTAATCCAGTTTTGAAACAGAATTTTTGATAAGATTATTTATTGTTCAACTCAAATTTAGAAGGGGGTGTCCTCGTGGTGTAATGGTTAAAGCGGTGGACTGCGGAATCGTGGTACGAAAGTTCGTACTCCAGTCGCGCTATTACGTTCACTTTCTGGCAAATACCCTTGGGAAAGGTATGAACCCTCTTATCCTCCCACCTATGGGTTAAATAGTACAACTACTGTTCTTCTTGGAGAATGGCTTGGGCATTAAATAACCTACAAAGGTTGATATGCCATTAAACAAAGAAACCAAACCATCAAATTTAGAAGAGAATCTCGAAAAAGATTGTTTAACTTAAAGTAAAAAGATTAATGTACAAGACGTGTTCCTATTATCACGTATAGCTCCATTACTCACCAACAAGGCATGCTGCAATTTTTATCATATATATATATATCTTTTTGTGTTACGAATTTCTCTTAAAAGAAAAATCCACAACAATGGCTGCGAACACAAGGTTAAAAAAAAACACGGTATCTGATCCGAGACAATTAGCTCATACAAAAAGTTAGGCACAGAAAACAAACTTAAAAATTTTCAGCTCAAACAATTTTTTATAAACAATAAAAGAGATGTGCATGAAAGAAAGAAAACAAAATTATACAATGTAATCGAAGGACGGATTGAGAAATAAAACTCAATCTAAATCTGACTTATTTCTTCCTTTGTTTGTCACGAGCGTCCACGTGGGGTGGGGGATTTCAGAGGCTTTCAACTCGCTTCTGTCTTAACATTTCATACTCTCTGGTTCGTTTGACTCACAAAGTTGACTTATCCGGATTTTAATTCTCTTCTCCTTTTCAACGGATGTGTATTTTTTTTTTCATAGGTTAAGGTTTTTGGTACCCAGGATTTTGAGCACATGACTATTTCTTTACTGCGTGGGTCATATCTGTTCTTGCCTCTCTAGCATAGCAGTTTTCACTGCTACCTCTTCTTACTGACCAAATCTCCTTGCAGATTTATCTAAAAAGAGACCTGTCAATCCCTTTTCCTCCCTTGCCTCTTTTCAAAAAAGCCATTTCGCGCATGTCAAATTTTGACGGTCAGATCCTTCTTGACATGGTTTTCAAAATGAGGGTAGGATAGGGTAGGTATACGCAATATGAAATAGTAAGTTTCGGGAATAAGGGTCTAACTACACTGGTTGATAATGAAATAGGTCAACTCATCATCATCATCATGTCGTGCCGCTAGCACGGATATCCCTGACCCTCTCTTGCCACTTCTCCCTATCATTCATCGCCTCAGGCAGGTCTTCAGGGCAACATACCGTATCCTTACATAGCTGCTGTATGTATATTCGAGCTGGTCGTCCTGCTTTTGTTCGGCCATATGTGGGGGTCCATAGGAGTACATCACTTATGAGCTCGTCCCTGCTTCTCCAGCAGTGTCCTGCATGTCTGGTTCGTCTAGCTTGGATTGTTTTCGTGATGGGAGGCAGGTGGCCGTATAGTTGGTGCCTTGTGGGGTGTTGCCGCCAGGACTTGTTCAATATTGCTCGCAACATTCTTGTGTAATTGCCGTCTAGCTTCTTCTCCAGCCGTTTAGTTAGCGTCCAAGTAGTGCATCCATATATCAGTATCGCCATGACCACTGCCTGGAAGAAACTGTGTTTCATAGGTCAACTAAAAATACATATATTTGCGTACGTCACAATACGCACACACAAACACACACACACACACACACACACACACACATATATATATATATATATATATGTATATATAATCCTGGGTAAAAACAAGATGGTAATTGCACAAGAATGCTTTTTCTGTCTTGAACAAATCCTGGAAGCAACACCTAACAAAACAGCTCCTGTACAACTACCTGCGTCCCATACTCAAACCATTCAAGTAAGACGAACAAGCCATGAGGGAGGGCTCTGCTGGAGAAGCAAGGAAAATCTCATAAGGGACGTTCTCTTTTGGATTCCAGCACATAGACGTGCCAGTGTGGGCTGACTGGTAAAGACTTACATCAGCTCTGTATGGACACAAGATGCAGCCTAAGAGGACATGTTAAGAGCGATAGACGATAGGGTTGGATATCGAGTGAGAATCAGGGAACTCCGTGCTGTCATAGCAACTTGATTGTGTGTGTGTGTGTGTGTGTGTGTGTGAAAATCAGATTGAATAATTGACAACATGTATAGAGAATATGGATAAAATTATAAGTAAGCATAATTTTAAAACATTAAAAGAAAATGATAATAACCAAAATGGCTGCTGCAACTGCCGGGTTAAAACTAGATAACTTTTGACGGTAATTTTTGGATTAATAATATGATATAAGGCCACTCTAAAAATAAGAAAGAAGTTAAAATAATAATGTAAAGTCATATATCGGTGAACTGAACTGAGATGGTTAAATAGATGGTGCATTCATCAACTCAAAAATAAACCAGTGATGCAATACTGTCTAGATACATGTGATGAATAATAAGAAACAGGCAACTCACTCATTCTAGAATGGAATATTGTGAATAAGAACAAGCTTATAAACGAGGAAAAATATCATTCATCCTAGAAAATGCAGTACATAAACTTACTGCTTTATAAGAGAAGCGAAATGATATCCAAGTATAGACATGTTAGTAAGTATCTCTTGTATCATTTACCACCTTACTAATTCCATATTTATTCTCTTTTATTTGGACTACCCTAATGCTTTCTCTCTTTCTCTCTCTCTCTCTCTCTATATATATATATATATATATATATATATATATATATATATTGCGTTGGTGAGTATCACGTATACTTACATCTTTAAACGTTGCTCTATACAGCACTATAATTTCGATTGATTGGCCCCTTTTCTTGCATTTCAGTCTGATGATTGTGCATATCACATAAAACTTCAAGTAACGGACTTCTAGTGATCATAATTATAACATTTTCAAGATGTGTTATTATAACATCGAACACCTTTATATGCAAACATTTTTCTATTTACATTTTGCTCTTTTAATCATATATATATATATATATATATATATATATATATATATATATATATATATATATATAGGGTGGGGGCTGTTTCTGCATGTGTACTAAAAGGAAATAGCCTCTACCGCTGGGTATTTTAGCTGTAAGCACGTTGAAACTTATTGGAGTGTTTTATATGCTCGTTTTCTTTTTGGACATACCTCGTATAACGAGTTTATTCAAACACACACACACACGCGTACATATAAACATAGACATATACACACACACACACACACACACATATATATATATATATAACAAAACGTGAATTATACCATGTGCGCCAAGAGAAAGAGAATGAAACTAATAGGGAGAGATTAATAAAGTAATCGATCAATATATTGATTGATAAGTTGTTGCACAATGTATATAAACTTCTAAATTGAAATATGTAAATTAATGATTAAATGCGCTATCCAATTAATTATTTGTCTGTACCTATATATATATATATATATTTATGTGTGTGCGTATGTATAAGGCATACGAGAGCATGTTGTTGAAGAGTATGTGTATGTGGGCTTATCATTTATAGGTCAATATATATACAGAGATATGTTAATACATGCATGCATACGCACATATAAAAATGTGTTTAATTCATTGATTAAATGATATTGATATATATTAAAAGGTAGATAGCTGAATGCATGAATATTTGCACACACAGACACGAATATAAATAATTGTATGTATTAATATGATTATGAGAAGACCTCCGCCACTCCCCACTCTTGCACCCTAACTATCGAGCTAAATTCATTTCTTTCACCTCTGTCATATTGAGAATATCAAAAAGTAAAATTGCACTTATCTAAATGCCATGATATTCTCAGAATGTCTCTGTTCATTTGTTTAGCGACTTCATTTATTTCCGTTCCAAAACCTCCAGACAGTGAATTAATTCCGTCGTTTGGAAGCAATTAACAATACGCTGAATATTAAACGCTTGGTTATTACTAAAAATTAGTTTTATGAGCTCCGATGTCTTCTTCACATCTTTGTTAGGAAACGGTCAATTAGTGCCCGGCACTTACAGTATCATCGATTTTACAAGGATATGAAAACTTCGGTTAGAGAAGAATATACTCATAAACGCATGTATGTTCGTCTTATTTAAAGGTATGACCTTGGTGTCTATGGCAAAGAAATCGTTAAATTATGGTATTCATTTTTTTTGGTGAGGGAATCAAGGGTTTCCCGTAATTTTTCTCATTATGTTTGAATTTCAGTCTTCGAAAAGTATTCTTTCTGCATAGATCGATGCTGATTTTTAACAAAAAAACAAACAAACTGAAAATGCATTCCATATCTCAATAGCTCGTCTTACATGAACGATGTTTTACAGATGTTTTTATGCACGTACCATGTTCCTCTTCTTCTTTACCTCCGATTTCTCTGTCAATTTTTTTTTTTATACATCAAATGTGAAATAAACATGAATGTATATGGTAAGAATTTCTACATTTCACTTTTGCTTAAGATAAAAAAGTAATCTCCCAAAGAATTAAGCGAAGAATTTCAATGAAAGCACAACACCATGCTCTTAAATTTCATTTTTTATACATATGAATCTTTGGCCATAAATTAGAAGCATCAGTTGCAAGTGCACTAGACGCGGTATTGTAAAAATAAAGTTTGCATTGGACGCTTGGTGACGAGGAAAATATTTTTGTTGAGTCCTCACGCACCATGGACCATTATCACCATTAGTATATCCATGATATAACACTGGACACAACGGAAGGAAAAACAATATAAACGCGTTTGTGCATAGAAGAATATTTAAGCTTTTATATACATCATATAAACTTCAATGATATTAAGAAGAAAGCATACACAAACATTCCTCCCCGCTCCCACCTCGGGATTCGGCATAAAATAAGCCACGGACGTCGATACACCCTTAAAAAAAGAAATCAAACCAAACCAAAAATGTCCCTAAAGCAAGAAACATTTATTGTCCCAAGTAGTATAAGGTAGGGGTAAAAAAAAATAGAAAAAAGCTTACTTGATGAGGAAAGTAAAATGGCCACGTGTTTTTACCTTTCCTTGGCAGGTTTCGAGACTCGTCTTTCTATTAAAAGAATTGAGGCCAAAGAGATCGGGAATGGGTTTTTGGGACTGCCATATGATACTCAAATGAGGTATCTAGCAGACACATCCACTCTACAAGGAAGGCATTTATTGTCTCTCTCCAGAATAAAAGATAATGGTATATTGATTAAACGAAGAAGTATTTCACATTTAACCCCATTCGAAATATTTCTTTTATTTAAGATTAGAAATAAACAAAAGAGTTTAATTTTATTATCCATTGACTTTTGGAACCCATGGCATAAAACAAAGGTTCCAACAACTCTTTGGCCGAAAACCACATCGTCTTTGATATGAGAGATTTCGCAAAATGTTATCTTCGTCTCTAAAAAGTCTACTCATGTTACTAAGTACGTATGCTTAGGACCTGTACTTCTCGCCAATAAAAAAATAATAAATCTATATCGGTTCAAAAGATTCAGACCACATGTCAAAGGTATAAAAATGTTAGTGAAAAAATATGTTGATATCTGACAGTCGCATATTCAATTCTCGGATGATACAGAGTTTAAAAATTATATATTCCAGTTTGAGAGAAGAGAAAAAACAAGTGATAGCTAAAGAACAACTGAAGAAGAAAAAACTGCGACATGATAGTCATTATATACAACCAACAAAATGAGAACTATTTATCTTTCATGATTTGGAATTCTCAGAAGATTACTTACGTCGATGTACAACTGAAAAAGCTAGTAGGCACAATAGTCGAAAAATTTGGAGAATTATTATGATTGAAATACTTGTCTACGTACGTCTGTGTATAATAAAAATAACTTATGAAAATAAACATCTTAATTATATTAATAAGGTTTATTAACAATAATAATTCGTATTATTATTTTATGAAATTAGATTTAATTAATCAACATTAAGTTTTCAAATGGTGTCACTTTGTGTCTCATTTTTTTAATTTGATGATCTGGTGTATTTCGGTTGTCTTTACACAGCAGAAAACGGATGTAAAAGTACCAAGCCCATTAAAATGCTATGAGCACAACCTTTTGGTCTCTGAATTTAAGTGAGGGACTATGAAGAAGCTCATTACTGTATATTATTCATATTCCTCCCTCCCTCTCTCTCTCTCTATATATATATATATATATATATATATACGGTAGTATATTAGTGCATCACCCCTTACAGAAGAGAAAACTGATTAAGAACACATAAGAACACAATTGTACATATATATATATATATATATATATATATGTGTGTGTGTGTGTGTCATCAGCATCATCATGAGCGTCGGAAGATTTTCCACCGATGCACAAGTGCATATATCACTTACTCGAAGAAACTGTATCAATTGAATGTAGCTGGTCTTGCAGCCACGGCGCCATTGGCCTAGCGGTTAGAGTGTTCGCCAATGGTCCGGGAGACCTGGGTTCAATCCCAGGTCGAGACATACCAAAGACTCAAAAAATGGTACTTGATGCCTCCTTGCTTAACACTCAGCATTATAAGGTACGGATCAAGGGTAAAGTAGAGCAATCCAGGGAAGGAGTAGCGCCCTCCCCTACACCTTGGTGTAGTAGCTATCGAAAAGGGAGCCTTCGGGTCAACCTCGACTATGGTCGCCAACTTTACTTACTTACTATATATATATATATATATTGGACTACGTGCTTAGAATATCTATTGATAAAATGAAAGAAAACGGTTTCAAGCTGACAAAGAAAAGAAGCAGAAGATACCCCGTACAAACAATTACAGATGCGGACTACGCCGATGACATAGCGCTTCTGTCCAATACACCCGGCCAAGCCGAAACCCTGCTACATAGTCTGGAACGAGAAGCTGCTAGCATAGGATTCCATTTCAATGCAGACGAGACGGAATACACGTGCTTTAATCAAAGAGACAACATCTCCACACTAAATTGTAGTTTTCAGAAACTAGTGGACAAGTTCACCTACCTAGGAAGCAGTGTCTCATCAACCGAGACAGACATCGACACGTGACTAGTAAAGGCATGGACATCTATCGAGGAACTATCGGTCATATGGAAGTTAGACCTGACTGATAAAATGAAACGCAGTTTTTTCCAAGCAGCGGTCGTGTCGATACTGCTATATGAATGCACTACATGGACGCTAACTAAACGTGTGGAGAAAAAGCTGGATGGCAATTACACAAAAATGCTGCGAGTAATATTGAACAAGTCCTGGAGGCAACACCCCACAAAGGAGCAGCTGTACGGCCACCTAAAACCCATCACTATCCACTATAAGAAGCAACTTTGAACTATTGCCAACTCACAGTCTTATTAAACCAGTCCCCCATTCTATACATTCATAACTTTGCCAAACAATTCTTCTTCCAACAGCATAATAAAGAACTTAAATAAACTCGATATTAAAACTGCCTCTTTATCCATTAAAACAAACTACGATTTAGTACACTCTAGCCCTCAACCCAACATATTTTCTGAACCCGGTGTTCATTGTATCCCTTGTAAGAATTGTAAATTAAAATATATTGGTGAAACATGTTGGAACCTTCACGTTCGCTTGACAGAACTGAAAAAAAAAAACAACATTAGAATTGATAACTTAAACAATGCACTTCTTTAACACATTTCTCAATCTAATCATACCTTCGATTTCAGTTCTGCAAAGATGTTCATTTACATTCACAATAAAAGATTGAGATAAATTTTCGAGGCCGGTGCTATTTCACTCTGTAATTCCGTAAATACTCGTCTGGGCTTTTATAATATTTCACCTTACCAAAGCAAATCCATTTTAAATAGCTACAATATATTCCATCTTTAGTTAATATATTCCACATATATCATAGTTTTATACTTTCTCTTTTTCTTTCTTGTCTTTCTTTTTCTTCCTCGTTTTGATTCAAAATCTTTTTCGATAAACAAACGTAACATAAATTCTATACAATATTCCTAATAAGTCAAATGACGTAATTTAAAAAACAAACGAACGCTGATTCGCTAATCAAACGATCAACTTTCTTGTTATACAAATTTTCCCTAGTCCTGATGATGGTTCATTAGAACCGAAACGCTATAGTGTCGACTTGGCGTCTCAATAAATCTCTACTTCTACTTGGATTATCTTGTTATCAATCTCTCTCTCTCTCGCTCTCTCTATCTATCTCTATCTCTATATATATTATGTATACACACATGTAAGTATTCATTAACCCCTCCACACGAACAGGAAGATACTCTAGGTAAATTTTCTCTACGGTATTTAGCAGGTTTGAATTTAGAGTTTTCTCCTCCTACATTATTTACCGTACCATGGTTTTATATATATATATATATATATATATATATATATATACTCTGGAATCATTCAATATATAAGGGGAATTGCTAAAGTTTAGCACTCTAGGAAAACTTTTAACAGTGTAAACTATTTGACATGCTATACACTGTGATTGTTCGACTTGTTTGAATATAAAGAAGTGCGTAAGTCTTTTCTGATCAATTCGCGATCAAGATCGAGTCATTCCTTTCTGGACATACTGAAAGCTAGTTTATCATGTGATCAGTTATGATGACTATGTTCAATTAGGCAATCATATGCCAATGGAACATTTAATCTATCGATCTATCTATCTACACACACACACACACATATATATATCTCAGTTTCTTTATATCTATTTTGGTCAGTTCATATGTATATCACTGATCATATCTATCTATCTATCTATCTATCTATCTCAGTCGCTTTATTTCTATTTTATCTATTCATATATATTACACTCTGTTTTGTATTTATCTGTCTACCAATCTATCTCACTCTGTTCATACCTACCTCACAATCTACCTTCTTTTTTTTTTATCTCAGCCTCTTTATTTCTATTTTACTCTCTTCATAGCAATCTATCTATATGTTATGACATTAAGGTCACTAAAAATTCGTATAAGCCCTCGAGCGCAGAGCAGCATGACCTAGGCTTTTAAAAATTTTATTTCTTAAATGAATTAGACATTTTTTTTCTTCGATTAATTTAAACTTCCTCGGATGCGGATAAAAACCGGATTAACTTTCTGCACAAATGAAACCTTTTTGATTAATTTTACCTCCCAAATTTTAAGACCTTACCTCATACTGGAACGAACTCCCTCTTCGATGCAGGAGAATTGACTCTCCTCAAGATACCAGTTTTAATTTCTCTCAAGACGAATAAGCCTTCTTAATAAATTCTTTGCTTAAATTTCTTTAGAGCCCCTTTACATGTTCAATAACAGTCCCACAGTTATAGTAAACCTACGGATGCTAATCATATTAGTGTCCTGGAAGAATTGGACTTTTTCCTGATGAATTTTAAGCCAAAGTGTTACAAACACCCCAAGTATCGTGAGTGGCATGCTCCGTCTTATTCTCACACCTTTAAAATACTTCATGTGGTCAAGAGAGTTCACATGTCAAGTTTGATTAGGATTGGCCTCTTAGCTTCGGAATTTATAGGTAACAAGCAAGCAAGCGGGGAAACAAATTAAGACTCTCTCTCTCTCTCTCTCTATATATATATATATACAGAGAGAGGGAGAGAGAGAGAGAGGCGTAAGGGGAAGAATATATATATATATATATATATATATATATATATATATATACTATGCTAATATTCTCATTGACATCTTTTTTTGAAAATAGAGGGTGAGTACTTTGTAGGAAATTGTTTTTAATAACAATTGCCATGTGTGTGTGTGTGTGTGTGTGTGTGTGTGTGACAAATAAACAGACAGTGTGTGTGTGTGCATATGTGTACTTGTGCATGTGTGTTTGTGTAAGTGTGTGCATGTGTATAAGAGAGACAGACAGACCGACAGACAGACAGACGGAGAGTCTACACAAGTAAACGTGAATACGTATGCGTGTGTGTATAAGGTCATTATTTGTACAGAAATGCCAGATTCTTAAATTGCATAATCCGCTCCTTGGACTTTGGTCAAGATCCCATCAAAGCCACTTGTCTTGACTGCCCGACAGATTTGCTTCCTCATATCTCCTACCCTTCCAACCTTCAGGACACTAAGTCTTTACCTGAACTTACAAAAGGACAGACTCGTTCCACCCTGCCCCAATAGGCTGGCAAAGTAATTAGATGTCTACTTCTTCATCCGTTAAATTCCATTCCTTATTTTTTTTCTCTAATGATTACTCCCTCTCTTCTAATTTGGACTCTAATGCGATAATTACTGCCCCCTTTGGCCCAGAACACTCCAGTCAAAATCTAACAGCTTTCTATTCTTATAGTTGGCCAAGCGAAAATATTCAAACTCGTGAAGCAGTCTTAGCTTGCTCAAGGTGAGGCCCTCAGGTAAAACTGTAATCGGTGGGCTACTCTGGCTGCTCTTATCGCCTTAAGTTCGTTTATTTTTCAGTTTTATTCTGAAAGCAGAAACCTAGATAGTCTCTACGCAGACCAAAAGAAAAAAAGTTGAAAAACAAGAATAAACATTTCTAAATCTCTCAACTTTTGAACAGCGTATTAATCAAATTGAAGATTTTGTAAAGTTCTTGACCGAGGAAGGAAGAACTTTTAAAAAGTATTTGTTGAATTTCTTTTGAAAATGAATGTGCTCCGGATGTGTTGAACGGTAAAAGATATATAGTACCTTGCAAATTATTCACTTCTGGGAGGGTTGTAGAATACACCGACTACATATCTGCAGAGGGAGGAGACTTCCCCAACGAGTGCCCCGGATATGACAATAAACAATCTGATGATGAGGCGTCAGTAATGCTCGAGCTTTGGGGAATGCAGAGTATACTTTTATTACCATTGCTCCCAGGTCCACTCTGACCCGGAGCGGTCGCACCTGATATGGTCCTATCTATGGGTCAAAAAGAACTAAACTGTGTACTTACACTAAATTGAATTATTTGAAATTAACTGTTTTTACATTTCCCTGTGAACTGTTTTTGACATTTAACTGTGTCTAAACAAAAACTATTCTTATACTAAACAGAATAGTTTGAAAATTATCAAAATGACTTAATTCGGCGTTAAATGACCTGAAATTGATAAGCCGTGAAATAAAACCACCAACCAACCATCCACTTCTTGGTTGTACTGGGAACTTTTCAACAACCCCCTGTATATCTATTTTATATATTGCTCTCTATCTCTCTTTATCTCTCTTTGAAAATAATGTCCCTTGGATGATGTGTATAAATACTGAAATATTTCTAAATATACCAACTTTTGAATGACATATTAACTACTTTAAAATTTTAGTAAACTTCTGGCCCCAACCAAGGAAAGAATCAGGTAGAAGATAAGAAATAACACGAGCAACGTTGCAACCTTGATGTTTGCATATATTGTTACATTTTTAAGATAATTTCATACCCACAAAAGGTTTATTATTGTTTTATTTTGATCATGTTTTTATAATTTATTGAATTGTCCTGTTTTCTATTTTTTCAAAATGTTCACGGTGTTGCGTGTTTTTAGTTACAATAGTTCTGTTTCGTTTTTTGCCTGAAAGTATCTCTTTCTAATATCAGCTAACTTTTTGCATTCCAGAAAGATGTTTTACTGTGATTATTTTGCAACCAGTACAGTTCAACCATTCCTGTTCAAATATGAGTCAGTCAAGTGTGACCGATGTGAGATCAAATTAAGACTACCCCCTCTTTTTTGTTTTTTTTAGTTCCTGTACCCATCCTCCCAGGTGGGGGGCTTTATTTTGCGGATTGCTTTTCGACAATTGTTGCCCTTTCTCAAAGATGTACTCATTCACCATAACTTTTATATTGGCGTATGATATTTTGAGATTATGCTCATTGACAATTCCAGAGGTTGATTTGAGGTTGCTGTTGTTGTTACCAAAAATGTTAACACCCTTTGGCACTGAATACGTTAAAAAATATTCCCAACCCAGCAGTAATGAATGAATTATTATTTCTACAGTTGTCAATATAATATTTCCCGCAGCGTTATATCCATTCATTTATGGTGTGTGCAAAGCACTTTAAAGCCCCGGAGTTTCAAGGTTAAAAGGTTAACTCCTTCTGCACCAATATTTTTCTTCTTTTATTCTTTGTTTTTTCCCTGTAAATGTGCTTAAAGTAGCGAAAACATCAATTCCAATCATTTTTCGCTAAATGTGTTAAGGAATATTCCCAACCCAGCACTTGTTACTGAATTATTGTTTCTGTAGTCTATGATATAACATTCTAACGAGTGTTATATTTGCACATCCCTCGACTGTTTCCTTTAAAATGCAGTGTTTGCAATTTTAAGCAAAAATATTTGGGCTCAGTTTTTTTTTTTTTGCCTTTTAATGGCTATTGGTGCACTTTGGCCATAAAGTTGGCTTCTTTGATATTCATTTTATATTCTTTGTTGACAGACAATGTCACATGCCAACTAAAATCTTCCTTCTGGCAGAGAATAGCCAGACAGCATAAGACTTTCCATATCTTCTATTTTATGATTGTTTTATATCCTACTATGAATAACAATGGTTTGACCAGAGACAATTTTCTGCAGCCTCATGGGACTTTGTAAATACAGTTCGTTTTGATTTGGTTATGATGAAAGAGAGACTTGACTTCTCCAGCAATGCACATGTCAAGAGAAAATTGTCTGATCAAGAGTTTCTTCATATTTTTCATTCTTTCCATTCTTCTTTCTGTTATTTCTGTTGTTTTTTGTTTGTTTCTTTAGTTGTTGATTTTTTTTTTTTTTTTTTTTTTTGCAATAATGATTTTTCTTGATTGAAGAATATTAAGTGTCTAAAGATATTTTTGGAGGGAAACTTTTATTTTTGAAACATAAGTTTACTTATTAATACCCCTTCAAGAGTCTAAGATGAAATGGTCAAACAGAATTATATAATACGACGAGATTAGTTGAGTTTCAAGAAGTTCTGAATTTGGATTTATCAGACTCAGCCAAGATTGGCAAAGTATTAAAGAAAATAATTTTGACTTTTTAACACACAAAATCTGCATACAAAAAAGTTCTTGTGCTATTTTTTGCTAGTTAAATGAATTGGTGCGCTATAAGTGTTCAGAAATACCTTTCTTTTCTTTTCTACTGAAAATGTTTCTTGGTTTGCATTTTATGAAATATCAATCTTGATGGTTATGTTAAGCCAAAACCTGTTTATATATATATATATATATATATATATATATATATATATATATATATATATATATATTTACTAATCTAATATCTATAAGTATTCACGGTATCGGAAAAAACAAAAAACCCTGGTCAGGAACAAGAGATAAAAGTACCTCGAATCACCGCCCTGAGGAAAAAGAAAAAAGTTTTTTGGGTAAAAAAGAAAGAAAAGGCCAACCTCGTACGACTCCTTGAAAAAAATCAATGGGTACGCAGTCAGTGGTCAAAAGAAAACCATAAAACCCTCCGCGAATGCTGCAATGCTATAATTACTAAAGTGCTCAACACAATACAAGGGAGCCAATTATAGAATTAACTTAAATCGCGAGTCGAAAATCTTCTACTAAGTTTCACCTCAACGGATCATCAGGAAGTCTACATTCGAATGTAGGCTTCCTGATGATCCGTTAAGGTGAAACTTTAGTAGAAGATTTTCAACACGCGATTTAAGTTAATTCTATATATATATATATATATATATATATATATATATATATATATATATATATATTGTCATCCACAGACAGACTGTTTATATATATACAGGATCTGAAAGTAAATTGTTTATCGGTAACTCTATTTCTAAATGAATTGTTAGAGATGGTTTTGTTACCGTACAGTTAAATGATTCCAAGTATTTCTATCTAACACTAATAATTCTGTTCAATATTAACCATCTGTTTGTAAGCAGCTGAATGTTTTAAGTATTACTATTTAGCATTAGTAATTCTATCAAATTCTATTCTGCCTCCTTCCTATGCTTACTTTCATCCTTCCCATCCTTCTTTTCATCCCTTCCATTCTTTCCTTCTTTCTTCATATAGTTTCTCGTATGTTTTTTGTACCTTTCTTTTTTTACTTTCTTGCCATGTTTTCCTTCATCCTTCCGATTCTTTCCTTCATCCTTCCAATTATTCTTTCATCCTTCCGATTCTTTCCTTCATCCTTCGAATTCTTTCCTTCATCCTTCCGATTCTTTCCTTCATCCTTCCAATTCTTTCTTTCATCCTTCCGATTCTTTCCTTCATTCTTCCGATTCTTTCTTTCATCCTTCCGATTCTTTCCTTCATTCTTCCGATTCTTTCCTTCATCCTTCCGATTCTTTCCTTCATTCTTCCGATTCTTTCTTTCATCCTTCCAATTCTTTCCTTCATCCTTCCGATTCTTTCCTTCATCCTTTCTTTCATCTCTCCTAACGTTTTTTCCTCCCCTCTCATTCTTTTCTTCCTCCTTCCCATCCTTTCTTTCATCTCTCCTAACGTTTTTTCCTCCCCTCGCCTTCTTTTCTTCTTCCTTCACATCCGTTCTTTCATCTCTCCTAACGTTTTTTTCCTCCCCTCTCATTCTTTTCTTCCTCCTTCCCATCCTTTCTTTCATCTCTCCTAACGTTTTTTCCTCCCCTCGCCTTCTTTTCTTCTTCCTTCACATCCGTTCTTTCATCTCTCCTAACGTTTTTTTCCTCCCCTCTCATTCTTTTCTTCCTCCTTCCC
The DNA here is from genome assembly GCA_963585895.1 of Sepioteuthis lessoniana. Taxonomy (NCBI): domain Eukaryota; kingdom Metazoa; phylum Mollusca; class Cephalopoda; order Myopsida; family Loliginidae; genus Sepioteuthis; species Sepioteuthis lessoniana. The sequence goes on from CAUZXS010006413.1 coordinate 63,383, forward strand.
ATCCTTTCTTTCATCCCTCCTACTCTTCTCTTTATCCTTACCATCTTTCCTTCCATTCCTTACCATCATCCTTTTTTTCACCTATCCCATACCTTCCTTCATACTTCAGATGCGTTCTTTCTCCATGCTCATCCTGTCTTTCTTCTTTTTACTCAAAGGACTTAAAATAATTTTAGTTTACTAAATTCCTGGCATTGTCAATCAAACAACACAACTCGCTGACAAACAGAAGATCTTCACAATGCATAAATATTCCTGTCATCAGGATAGTTACAAGAGAAACTATGTTAGTAAACACACACACACACACACACACACACACACACACACATATATATATATATATATATGTGTGTCACCCTTTTCTATGTAACTCAAAGAATATATCACATATTGATCAATTATTTATATCAAATTTAATGTTCATCATTTGTTTGCACAAAGTTAATGATATTATTAGTCATTTGTTTAGATGCAGTTGAATAATTTCAAGTATTCCGATCAAACACAAATAATTATATTTATTATTCATCATTAGTTTACACACAGTTAAATAGTTTCAAGTATTGTATTTGTATTTTTCGCTGCCTCCCACCAGACAGGACTTGACACAAGGTCAAAAGCCCAAAGGCTGATGAATTAAATAGTTTCAAGTATTGTATTTGTATTTGTCGCTGCCTCCCACCAGACAGGACTTGACACAAGGTCAAAAGCCCAAAGGCCGATGAATTAAATAGTTTCAAGTATTGTATTTGTATTTGTCGCTGCCTCCCACCAGACAGGACTTGACACAAGGTCAAAAGCCCAAAGGCCCATGAATTAAATTGTTTCAAGTATTGTATTTGTATTTGTCGCTGCCTCCCACCAGACAGGACTTGACACAAGGTCAAAAGCCCAAAGGCCGATGAATTAAATTGTTTCAAGTATTGTATTTGTATTTGTCGCTGCCTCCCACCAGACAGGACTTGACACAAGGTCAAAAGCCCAAAGGCCCATGAATTAAATTGTTTCAAGTATTGTATTTGTATTTGTCGCTGCCTCCCACCAGACAGGACTTGACACAAGGTCAAAAGCCCAAAGGTCGATGAATTAAATTGTTTCAAGTATTGTATTTGTATTTGTCGCTGCCTCCCACCAGACAGGACTTGACACAAGGTCAAAAGCCCAAAGGCCCATGAATTAAATTGTTTCAAGTATTGTATTTGTATTTGTCGCTGCCTCCCACCAGACAGGACTTGACACAAGGTCAAAAGCCCAAAGGCCCATGAATTAAATTGTTTCAAGTATTGTATTTGTATTTGTCGCTGCCTCCCACCAGACAGGACTTGACACAAGGTCAAAAGCCCAAAGGCCCATGAATTAAATTGTTTCAAGTATTGTATTTGTATTTGTCGCTGCCTCCCACCAGACAGGACTTGACACAAGGTCAAAAGCCCAAAGGTCGATGAATTAAATTGTTTCAAGTATTGTATTTGTATTTGTCGCTGCCTCCCACCAGACAGGACTTGACACAAGGTCAAAAGCCCAAAGGCCCATGAATTAAATTGTTTCAAGTATTGTATTTGTATTTGTCGCTGCCTCCCACCAGACAGGACTTGACACAAGGTCAAAAGCCCAAAGGCCCATGAATTAAATTGTTTCAAGTATTGTATTTGTATTTGTCGCTGCCTCCCACCAGACAGGACTTGACACAAGGTCAAAAGCCCAAAGGCCCATGAATTAAATTGTTTCAAGTATTGTATTTGTATTTGTCGCTGCCTCCCACCAGACAGGACTTGACACAAGGTCAAAAGCCCAAAGGCCCATGAATTAAATTGTTTCAAGTATTGTATTTGTATTTGTCGCTGCCTCCCACCAGACAGGACTTGACACAAGGTCAAAAGCCCAAAGGCCCATGAATTAAATAGTTTTAAGTATTGCAATTAAACATTTGTAATTCTATTTATCAACCATTCTATCTCCTTTCATATTAATTATTAATTTGCATACAATTAATAATATCAATCATTTGTTAGTACACAGTTAAATTGCCGATCTCTTTATTGTGGCCTCTTCTAACAATATATTTTTTTCCTTTGTTAGAAAAAATGATTTTTCGGGGTATCCCCATTGTGTAATAGTTAAAGCGCTCGACTGTGTAATCTTAGAGTTTGAGTTCAACCTCTAGTTGTACTATAAGGTTTTACTTTTGGACAAATATCCTTGGAAAAAGGCATGAACCCCCTGATGATCCCATCTATAGATTAAATAGTACCGCTACTATCCTTCCAACCTATGAAGATTGATATGCCATTAAGAACAAACCAACAAAAAATGATTTTTATCGCATTGTAGAAAAAGAATTTTATGCCACATTAAAATATTATCAATAAACATTTTGCTCATTTCTGCACATTAGAAATTTCTCTTGGTGTAGCAAAAGTAATTAGTGATATTTTATATTCGGATTATCTTTATTTTTTTCTGAATGTAAAAATTAAAGATATTGAAAGCAAAAATGTTTTATTGCCTCATGTTAGAGGAACTCTTAAACAAAAAATTGGCTTTGTAAATAAACTGAATTTTAATGTAGGATATATTTAAGTATTTGCCTAAAAATTATTTTAAAATATTTTCATTCTTAATAAGTGGAAAAAGCAGAAGATTGATTATTATCTTTACTTATTTTTACCTTTTATTTAGTTCAATATGGAAGAATGTGCCAATGACACGGGAAAGCAGGGCTCAATCCTAGGTCAAGTCATACCAAAGACTCCAAAAATGGTATTTAATATCTCCGCAGCATTATAAGGTACGTATCAAGGTTAAAGAGGAGCAATCCAAGGAAAGGAGTAGAGCCCTTCCCTACATCTCGGTGTAGTAGCTATAGGAAAGGGAGCCTTCAGGTCGCCCTCATTTATGGTCGCCAACTTTACTTACTTACTTTTATTAAACAAACACAGAAAATCTAGTACGACGTATACTTTTTGATATTTTATTAGTACAATGCAAAAGCAAAATTGATTAAATGTAATAGTTATGGTTGGCGGTAGGGAAAGTATTTATTTGGATCCCCACCCTCAATGAACCAATATTAGAATTTGTATATCTGTGATATATTAACACTGAATAAACAGAAGAAAAGACAAAATAAATTCATGGATACATTCAAGAACATCAGGCCTTTAATATATGCAATATAGATAGCAGTGGGATTGAAAGAAAAAATACATATATATATCCCAACAGATAAAAATATACACACAATGTTTCATGAACAAGCAGTTTCTGGTAAGGGACAAAATAGAAAAAATGCTTACTTTACCAGTGTGGGTAAAATTGCCATGTATCTTCTCTACTCCTTGGCAGGGTAAGAGATGTTCAAAGAACAGATGCAAAATACGTTATGAATGGGTTTCTGAGACTGTCATGTGATACACTATGAGGCCTTCAACAGGCACGCCTTTTTTCAAAGAACAATGATTATTGTCTCCCTATGAGTACCCCAATCTAAACAGATTCTAGAACCTATAACAAGGTATATCGCTAATTGTGCAAAGAGGAAAAAAGATATACAGTTTGTGTGCTGAAAATTAGATATTAATCATATTTTTATTCATGATATTGTATGCTAGTTAAAAAAAAAAATGGTTTAAAATTAAAGAACTTGAAACCAGCTTTCAGTTTATGTGTTGAATAAATTTTGTTTATTTGACTTGGAGAGATTGATGTACTTTAATCTTGTTTTTTTTTTTTAAATGGTGATTATCCAATAGTCTGATTTTTAATATTTGAATTATTAATTCATATATACATGTTAATGAATGAATCCATGTTTATCAATATTTTTGTCAATATGTTTATCAATATCTGGTATAAAACTAAAAGAAATCCATAAATTGTATATAAGCAATAAAGAAGATTCAGTCATAAACAATGTTTATTTTCATTCTCTTCATAAAATAATGAAATGTACATTAACATGTTAACAAAATCTGCTTTGGTCCATTCCTATATTATTTATAATCTATACAATATAAATGCCTCAGTAATTTTATATATGTATGTATGTATATATGTACAAGGTGTGTTCAAAAAATATTAAGAGTGAAGCTGTATTTACTAAGACAGAAATGAACAATGACTGAAATGTTAATTTTATTCAAGAAAGTCACCTTGGCATTTAATACACTTATTCCTCCCAAACTCAACTGTTTCACTTTACTTGTTACCAAATATATATATATATATATATATATATATATATATATATATATATAAGCACTCAGTATGTAAATGAAAATTCACCAGTCTTAAAAAAAACATTGCAAATACAAATGCATGATTTGTACTGATCCAACCCAGGGTCATATCTGATCATATCTGAAAAGAAGGGGTAGTACATTAACTTGATGGACCTACCACTGTAACTTGCCTCAGTTCACTTGTACCTTACAGTTGACAATTTAAAATGTGGGAGGTATTTTTGATACACCCAATATATATATATATATATATATATATATATATATATATATATATTCGATAGGCTATCAGTTATACAGAAGTCTGACCTATCTGATAAAATAAAACACAATTTTTTCCAAGATGCAGTCATGTCCATACTACTGCATGGATGCACCACTAGGATGCTAACTAAGTGTGCAGAGAAAAACCTTGATGGCAATTGCACAAGGATGCTATGAGCAATATCAAAAAATTTAGAAAGCAACAGTCAACAAAACAGCAGCTGTAAGGCCATCCACCACCCATCTCAAAGACCATCCAAATTAGATGAAGAACCATGTAGGACACTGCTGGAGAAGAAAGGACTAACTCATAAGCAACATTGTCCTATGGACCCCTTCACATGGATGCACAAGTGCGGGACAACCATCTAGAACGAATCTACAGCTGCTCTGTACAGACATAGGATATAGCTTAGTAGAACAGCTGGAAATAATAGATGATAGAGATGGATGGCAAGAGAGACTTAGGAATATCTTTGCTAGCAGAATGATATGATGACGATGATATATATATATATATATATATATATATATATATAGCATAGCATACACATAGACAGTACCAGGCCCCATTGACTGTATATCTATGTAATCCTTGCTTAGATTTATATGGTCTCTCACTGATATTGAGTTCTTGTCTTCTTATATATAGCAACTAAATCATTAGTAATGTATATATATATATATATCTATATATATATATATATATATATATGTTTTTTTTCTTTTCTATATTTTGCTATAAACCATACATTCTCACAAAATGCAATCTCAAAAGTCATTAAAAGATTTGAAAAGTTTTTTTTCATTTCTTTTAAGTTGTATATGTTAATTAAATTTGGATTAAGTTATTAACTAAAAGTTTATACTTTAGATTAAATTATTCAGTGCAGCCTTATTAGTAGGCAATAAATTTCAAGGTGGCTTTAAAAATGTTCCCCAGCACTTGAATAAAATGATCCCACCCTCCTACAAAATACATACATTTGTACACAAATGAAATCGCCAACCCCACTTCTCAGAAATATGTACAGTATTGCTCATAAACAAATATGTGCTTATGTATTGTTTAATAAAAGAATTAATTTTCTTCTAAACTGAACAAACCAGAATTTTATCATTTTCTGTGGAACATTATACAATCAAAACATATTAATAAGTATTATGTATAAGGTGTTATTTATTACCCTGCTTTACAGTGTTGAAATTCTATAATTCAAAATGAAATTGCATATTTTCGTTAAAGAGATTCAATGTTGTAGCATTTGATGATAGATAATAACTAATGCTGTGAATTTTCTATAATATATTAATAGAAATAATAAAATCCTGCTACTTTACAAGAAAACTAAACAAAACATCATTGTTAATGTTTACTGATTAATGGACTATATATATATATATATATATAAGTATTGTATCTATATATATATTTATATATATATAGATGCAATACTTATATATATATATATATATATATATATATATATATATATATATTTCATTAAAATATAATAGACATTTTCTATCTACATATTTTCTTCTGGATCCGTTCGTATTCCCGTATTGCTTTAATCGTATTTGGCGGGAATTGATTTATATATTGTCCATAGTTGTATGTATCCCTAGTACTTTCTGCCTGACTTTGGGCCATCATCAGGGGAGGATCTATTACAAAAGTGATGTAACTTTTGCTTTTGCATATTACTACAATGTAAGAGCGTCTTTAAAAAGCAAACGCTATAATCTTCAATGGTAAAGATGCTCTTACATAGTAGTAATATACAAAAAACTATGGACAATACATAAATTAATTCCAGCCATATACAATAAAAGCAATACGGGAATACGAACGGATCTTGAAGAAAATATGTTGACAGAAAATGTCTATTATGTTTTAATGAAATTTGTATTAATGAAGAAATGCTGCCAAAATATACATATATATATATATATATATATATATGCAATACTTATATGTATATATATATATGTATATATATATATATATACAATAGTTTGCAATACTTATGAGCAAATAGAGCTCAATATCAGTAATATTTAAGTTAGGATAGAGTAAACATAGATTAAACAGCAATTAGTCTGATAATCTCATTGGCATGAAACTGACTGTCACAAAGCATTTGCTAACTCTATGTCTGTAGTACCCTAATACACACACACACACACACACACACACATATATATATATATATATATAATGGCGAACAATATATACATATATATATATATACATATATATGAATATATATATAGTACAATTTAATGGAGACTCAAACTCGATTAAGTCGTCCTAATAAATTTATTTCAGCTGAGAATATTATTGCTATACTCTCCGTCTCACAATGTTGGGCCTAAATGTTTATTTTGTTTTTGACTTAATTTTAAATGATTTCATTTAAAAAATATTTTTTGGTTAGAGTCTTCTTAAAAGATATTAGACATTGTTTTGTTCATTGATTCTATCACTGACAAGAGAAAGGAATTAGTATATTTAAGATAAAGGAATATATATATATATATATATATATATATATATATATATATATATGTATTTAGAAATCTAAATAAAAACAACTCAGACTTTTGACAAAAATATTAGCAGTATGAATTATCAAAAGATTTTAATGTAGCTAGTAAAAATTGATAATGGCCCCTAATCAGGAGCATTAGATGACAATCAAGTAAATATATTACTTGGGAAGAATAAATATTATACAATACCCAACAAAAGCCAAAATATTCAAAATTAAACACTGAATTACAACTTAGTTATGTTATTCCCTTTGTGTAATTTCCACATAAGTGAAAAAAAAACACTCGATGCATGAGAAAGCCAAACAGAATTTGTGCCAATGCTGTGTATATGATGCAAATAGAAAAAAACATCTGTTTTATGGAACCAAAGAAATGATTCCCAAAAAGTACTGCATCCACTTTGATAAACTGAAGGCAAAAAGTGTCTAGAATTAAGTGAAACAGCACACAATTCCATTTGAATAACAAAAGACCATGTTCAGAAATTTAATTTAGGGTGTACGAAATAAATCAATTTGTGTTCCTAAAATGGTATTTTCCCACATTGGTACGTACCTTCTAATTGAAAGAGGAAAGGGATAGTTTCATAACCTGATGTCTGAGACATCCTAAAATGAGGAATGCCTACAGAACTAAACTATTTTGGGTACTTTTTTTCAGGAAGATTGTTTCTTGTCGGGTAAACTGACTCATTGTCATGTCCCAACATCAGAGGGGTTGGATAAATATTATTGTTTTTATTTTTCTCAAAATCAAGCAAAAACTATCCTAAATTTTCACTCACCTGCTGAATTCAATATATCTTGAACTTTGGATAACCATTATTTATGGAATTGTCGTTATTGGCTTTGTGGGTAAAGTGTTTGCCAATAGCCCAGAAGACTGAGGTTCAATTCCAGGTCAAGTCATACCAAAGACTCAAAAAAATAGTGCATGATGCCACCTGGCTTAACACTCAGCATTATAATGTACAGATCAAAGGTAAAGTGGAGCAATCCAAGGAAAGGAGTAGCACCCTCCCTTACACCTAGGTGTAGTAGCAAATAGAAAGGGAGCCTTTGGGTTGCCCTCAACTATGGTCGCCAACTTACTTTACTTATTACAAACTACTTTTCATGGAGCAATTTGTGTTGTTTTATCTGATGGGACACTTTTTTCCCCCTAATACCACTGGAATGTATATTAAAAGTTAAATGTTCTTGCATGTGTAAACAAGTTCATCTGGTATTTTCTTCTGTTGTGTTCAGTGTTAGCATATCATGGATATGATAATATCAGTATTTATCTTTGGTGAGTGGGAGCTTAACTTAATATCTTACCAATCTCCTAGCACACCAATACAGTGAATATGTTGTTGAATAAAGTTAATATTAAGAATGTATGTTTTTCTCTTATTTGAACTTAATAAACCAAATAGACATTTCATGTCACATAATATGCTTGTGTGTGAGTGTGTGCAAGTGTGTGTGTATGTGTGTGTGTGAGATGGCTCGAAAATAATTTTCAGCTACAACCAAAATAAAAACAAATCAATATCTATAAATTCCATTTTTATTTCTATTGCCTTTTAATGGATAGATTTTTCCAGTTTTGTTTGGTAAACTTATTTTCTCAGCCACAAAAATACTTTCTGCTCAGTCCTACGCATATATGCACAAAAACATGGCAACCAAAATAACCCTATATTAACAAAGAGCATCGTAGAGAAATTTGATTTTTAAATCAATCAGTATTCACTTTCCATTCATGTCTCTTTGTGACAACAATGACAACGAGCAAAAAAAGATCAAATTTAAACCCTAAATCTACAGTTCCCACCAAATACTGACACAAGCACTTCACATTATATAATGTTTCACAAGCTTCATAGTTTGATCATTATTGGATGCCCGATACTTTGTGGCTTTGTGCCAAACTAAGCTAAGCTTAGTAATTGACAAAAAAATTTTAATTTATACTGTCCATTTCATTTGGACTGACTGACATTGTGGAAGTAATGATAAACTTAAAACACAACATCCATCATAGCTCTAGATAAAGGTGTTTGTATTTAGTATATGACCTTAACACGTATTGTAATGTAGTGGTCACCTTCCATCATTAGTAGCTCAGATGACCTGTTGTGTAATGGACAATTAAAGGTCAGTCACTAGAGTCGGGCATTATTGAAAAGAATCAGTTAGCCAGTGAGCAGAGTGACAAGGACTTAAACTTCAGGACAAGCAAAAACGTTTCACCCTTCAAGGGCTGGGGTATGATTTTTTAACAACAGATCTTTCTTCATCGACTTGAGAATACTACTTCATATCTCCTTGTTTTTGAGACCAGTCAAAAGGGTAGATGCAACCTAGATAATAAAGTGAGTGGTATTTTATTCTGTGAGCACGTGTCAGATTATTTCCTTTCTATGGTGTGAATTTGTCATTATTTCTTCATTTTATCATTGTCTCTACAACTTTCTTCAAGACTCTCCAATGCCACGGTTATGAGATACAATATCTAATCTATATATGATTGCTGCCACCTCAAATTCAAGTACAACCATCAAATGATATCATTTAGTGACAAAACAATGATATCAAATGATATCTATGTCTCAAGATTTTTATTGTAAGGATATGCTGAATTTATCCTACATATCAAAATTTAATAACATTTATCCAAGATGAAGAACTATTATAAAATATGTTCTTCTACAAGATGAGGGCTTTAAAAAACCTGGGGTTCATAATTTCAAGTTTCATATTTGAGTGCATGGATGATTTAGCAAAATCTTGATATTCACAACAGCATGAATGTGCAAGGTAACAGTTGACCTCACAAGAGGGTTTGTCAACTCATTGGAAGGTTTTATTTTCCATCCAACTAGATTCCTATCTAAATTCTTTACTAAATGAGTTGCATGAAAGAATTAATCTGTAATCACTAAACTATAAGGCAAGAAGTCTTGGGTTATATTGTACCAACAGAATTCTTTAAGGGAACTGTTCATATACATATATATATATATATATATATATAGCAAATATAGCGGAACAGCAAATATGGAATTACAGTTCATATGTGTATGATGAAAGAAAAAAAAATTCAATTATCAGGCGAGGGCAGAGGGGGTCAAAACAATAGGTGTTAGAAACATTAGGAAACTGGAGTAGGGCACTTCTGTTGGTCAACCCATCCTAATTTGAGCACATGTTAAGAATCTGAGCGCTCACAAAGATTTATATAATATTCCTCATATATTCAATACAAGAATAATCCACACCCACTGTCTTCGGACACTGACTGGATATTACAAACACACACACACACACACACATATATATATATATATGTTACAATACAAACATTCACATGTACATACATACATACATATATATATATATATATATATATTTGAGGTTCCCATGGTGTAATGGTTGCTGTCATTGGAAATGGATATGGCAACACAAGTTCAAATTCTGTATGATGCATTTTGCATTTCCCATTGTGCTAATATCCCTGGGAAAGGCATGAATCCAACTATTCTCTCTCCAGCTATGAAACAATAATAGTAGGGCGGACTGTCTTTTTAACCTTGATATAGCAACCAGTCTATGAGAAGGAAAAATTCTAAATTCAAACCTGTTTATCTCTGCTTTTAAATTAACCTTGTGTCAAACCTTCTAAGGAGGGAGGAGGGGTTGTTAAATACTCATATATATATATGTATATATATATAACTTGTAGAGGTGTTTGTGGTGTAATGATTAACATCATTGGAAATGGACAGGGCAACATAAGTTCTAATCATTGATGAGACCGCATTTTAAATAGCACAAATACCCTTGGGAAAGGTATGAATCCAATTATTCTCCTTCCATTTATGAGTAAATTGTAAGGCAGACAGGACATTTCCGCCTTGGTATGGCAACTAATCTAAGAAAAGGAAAACACTGAATTCAATCCTGTTAAACTCTGTCTAAAAATTGACCTTGTGTCTCATCCTGCTCGTGTGAAGGGGTAGGTAAATGTATATTACCTTGGAAATGTAAGAATCCAACAATTCCCTCTTCAGCTATGGATGAATTGTAGGTCAGACTGGCACTTTAACCTTGCTATGGTAACCAGTCTAGGAGAAAGAAAATTGTGAATTCAAACCTTCTAAAATCATCTTCAAAAATTGACCTTGTGGCAGATCCTGCTTGTGCAGAGTGTATTGGTAAATATATACATATATATATAAGTTGGCCAATCATTGTTGAAGGCAACCTGAAGGCTCCCTTTTCAATAGCTACAACACCAATTTGTAAGGGAGAGCACAACTCCTTTCTCTGGAATGCTCCTCTTACCCTTGATCCGTACTTTATAATAATGAGTGTTCAGCAAGAAACCATCACATACCATTTTTTGAGTCTTTGGTATGATTCGACCAGGAATTGAACTCTGGTCTCTCCGACCATTAGCAAGCTCTCTAACCATTATGCTAATGGGCTAACTATGTATTCCTCTTTATATGATAATACGCCAATATCTTCATTTTTTGTTAAATAATCTTCAAGGTGATTTTAA
>CAUZXS010006413.1:80000-82500 GCA_963585895.1 Sepioteuthis lessoniana
AGGAAAATATATAAATCCATCTCTTCTTCTTCAAGCTATCAGTAAAATAAAATGTGAGAGTGGACTATTTATCTTTAGTGGGCCACAAATCAAAGAGAAAAACAATTTAATTCTTATTCTTGCTCTCCCGTTCGGATATGTATAAATCCATCCCTTCTTCTCAGAACTATCTCTAAAATGTCAGATTAAAAAAAGATTTACCCATCTTAGTTGAAATAAATATTCATATTTGGAACTTCCTTGATGCTGAGATAGTTGAATCATTCCCACTAGTTGTCATCATTTTAGATTGCATAAAGGCGATAATTTAAGTAATGACATAAGTTTTAAAAATATTTATTTTCATACGATTGATTAATCACGTGATTCTTTTTACTTATTATTCAAATGTTACCTCACAGTTATGTTATGTGAATTACAATAAAATTTGGTTCAATTAATTGACAAAGAGATTAAAAGCAAATTGCTTTTAACTTATGAAACCAAGTGATTAGAAAAGAATTGTTCAAATACTTTCAAGAAAAGATGAGTCCATGTACATAGACAAAAATTATGATATATATTCATTTATATATTATCATTTTCCAGCACCTAGGATAAGGGAAGGTAGTGATCTTATGTTCTCTATATAATTATATTTTTAAAGTTTCTTTTTGGTGTTACAATTACATTGATACGTATTCTTCTAAAGTGATGAACTGTTCTGCAAAATGCAATTCTTTATATATCATTTCAGCAGGTATCTGGTTAATGTATTTATCTGTACCATTCTTGCACATACCTTGGGCTGCCATAATTACTGGCATCATAATTCAAAAATTCTGCCATGTTAGAGTAGCAGAATTCATTTTCTGTTTAATTCAAGCATGAAAAATGCCTTTTTAACAGGAATAATTTTTGGCATTTGAACTGACAATGAAACCTAAGATGCAACTGAAAGCCTTAATGATAAACTTCAGGTGTTTCTCTAAACAAATTTATTTATGATGCGTTTCATTATTTTATGACATTTTTAAAATTATTAATTTCTTTATTAGACTCCTTATATCTCAGAATGCAATCAACATATGTAGTATTTTCCCAACCCTTTTGCCAAAAGAGATATGTGACACAAGGTCAGTTTTAAGTGGTGTACAGCTGGTTTGAATTCAAAATTTATATTCTCCAAGGTAGGTTGTAATAGCAAAGATAAAGAGCCCAGTTTTCCTTGTTATTTATCTACAGCGGGAGGGAGAAGATGGTTGGTTGGTTGGTTGGTTGGTTGGTTGGCTGGTTGGATTTTTATGGCATATAAACCTTTGTAGGTTATTTAACTCCAAATCTATTTTTATGCCAATAGTTCTATTTCAAACAACTTAGTTTAGCATGGGTACACAGTTTGGCAAAAACATTTCTATTTCAAGCAATTCATTTTATTCAAACAGTTCTAATTCAGCTAATTCAGTTTAGTATGAGTACAGATTTTGTTTACACAAAGTTAAATGTCAAAACAGTTCTATATTAAACAATTCAGTTTAATGTAAGTACAATTTCAATATCAAAAACAGTTCCATTTCAAACAATTCAGTTTAGCATAAGCACTTTAAGCAGTTTAAATGTAAGCATGCAGTTTCAATGTAAGTACACAGTTTGTCAAAAACATTTCTATCTTAAGCTATTCAGTTAAGTCGAAGAGTTCTAATTCAAACAATTCAGTTCAGTAATAGTGTGCAGTTAGTTCTATTTAACCCATAGATCAGGTGCTACCATTCCAGGCCAGAGTTGACCTGGGAGCAATGGCAATGAAAGAGTGCTCCACATTTCCCAAAGTTCCAGGATTACTGGAACCTCACTAACAGATTGTTTAGTGTCATAATCAGGACACTCGTTGGGGAAGTCATGCTCCTTGGCAGAGATGCAGTTAGTGTATTCTACAGCCGCAGCCAACTGGGAGAGAGGAAGAAGAGATAGATTCATACTTTTCCCAAGGGCATTTCCCAAGGGCATTTCCCAAGGGCATTTGTGCATTTTCCAAGGGCATTAGGCAAACAGTATTGCTCTGAATTTAAACGCAGCTTACTGATTATCACCATGCCACAAATGCCATCAATAAAATTCTCGATGATATTATTCTACATACACTCTTAATAATTCCTTGTGTATGTATCCATTCTTTAATGAATTTAATTGAGAAGTGATTATCATATTGTATTAAAAATTTTTCAAAAATTCATTTCCTGTATATCTTTGCCTAAACTCTCTGTGACTTGTCGGATGAGACAGCAGGTGAATTTCAATGTATCGACCCAACCCCTCCACCATAAGCAGAATGTGACACAAAGTCAATTTTTAAGAAGAATATGTATTTACCCAACCCCTCCGCTACAGGCAGGATGTGACTCAAGGTCAATTTTTAAGCAGAACAATTATTTACCCAACCCCTCCACCATGAGAAATATGTGACGCTAAGCAAACTTTTAAGAAGAGTATGTATTTATCCCACCCTTCCACCATAGCAGGA
>CAUZXS010006413.1:87500-127500 GCA_963585895.1 Sepioteuthis lessoniana
CATTAAAAATTGAAATTCACAATCCCACCATCTCTACATGGAAACAACTTTTTAGTTAATGAAGACTTCGGTTAACTGGAAGAAATGAATCATGGTAAAAGGGTTACATTATAGTGGAGGCACCCATAGTGTAATCGTAAGCATCTTAGAAAATGGATACAGCTATTAGACTTCCAATTCTGGATTATGCTGTTTGCATTTCACATTGGGCAAATATCTTTAGGAAATGTGTGAATCCAATTATTCTCCAGTCAGCTATTGGTAAATAGTAGGGCAGACAGTGTTCTTAAACTTGGTATGGCAACCTGTCTTAGAGAAGGATAGCTTTGAATTGAAACCTGTTAAACTTTGGTTAAAAACTGATCTTGTGTCACATACTCTTCATGGTGAAAGTGTTGGATAAATAGACATGTAGAGTGATTTATTTGTGTGGATTCAGTTTGGTGCAAGTATCTCAAAGACAATGAAATTAAAGAGGAGAAGTAACATTAAAACACAACAAGTTTATGGATAATCAAACTGTCGATATACCAAGGTCAAATCTAAACTGAAGTATACCTGGTCTGAATTCTGTTTTTCTTCCTCTGGACTGGTTGCTTAACCAATGCAAAAGAACCCTGTCAGCTCTACCCATAGGTAAGGAGAGAAAAGATGGATTTATGATTTTCCAAAGAGCATTAGTTTGAAGTGAATTGCAAACAATCTCGTCCTGGATTTGACCTTGCATCAACAAGTCAATTTCATACAATGATAACCGTTATGCCATAAGCACACAAATAAAAAAAGGGGTGGCAACCGTAGTCGAGGGCAACCTGAAGGCTCCCTTTTCAATTACTACAACACCGAAATATAGAGGAGAGCACTACTCCTTTTCCTGGATTGCTCCACTACCTTTGATACATACCTTATAATGCTGAGTCGTAAGCAAGGAGGCCTCAAGTATCATTTCTCCCAGTCTCCCAGGCCATTGGCAAAAACTCTATCCACCATGAAAAATAAATTTTCAATCATTAGGCAGCAAGTTAATTAATATACCTATATATATTTTCATCAGAAAATTCTTAATCATCAATCATACAAGATAAAAATCTACTCAAATACGATATCTCATCATCCATTTCTTGAATGGAATATTCTTTTGACATATTTCTGAACCATGAATTCCAGTAAGTTTAAATTCTAAACTTTTCTTAATTTATCAATTCAAAATTATGACATCAACAGCTTAGTTTCATAAACATGTGCTATCTGATAAACTGGCAACTCTTTATACCTGGTTTGGTTTGGTTTGTTGGGTTTTATGGCATATCAACCTTTTTAGGTTATTTAACACCAAATCCATTTTTATATAACTGATCAGTTCTATTTCAAACAAGTCAGTTTACCATGAGTACACAGTTTGTCAAAAACATTTCTATTTCAAACAATTCAGTTTAGTCAAACAGTTATATAACAACTCAGTTTAGTATAAGTACAGTTTCAATGTCAAAAAACAGTTCTTTTTCAACTTTATACAAGGGTGTTTATATCTAAAAGGGATTTCAAAATTTAGAATCAGAATTTTAGCTTATAGATAATCTTCAAGTTCTATTTATAAACATGTCATCTGTCGTGTATGGCAGTTTAACATGTAAGTCACAAGATATACATGTATATAGGTTTGCAGATTCAGAGAAGATTTTGCTGGCCAAGAGTCAAAGGTAAACCAAACTAAACACTGAAGTTTGAATTGACTGAAGAAGACCAGAGTGATAATGAAGTCCTGTAAAACATAACTTTTATACCTTCATCTTAGGTGATTGAGACTCTAAGAGACTAAGCAACCCAAAGAAGGTTTAAGACAACCAGTCTTGGAGAAGGAAAACTTCTGAATTCAAAACCTGAGGAGTGTTGTTCAGGAGAATCTGTAAAACATTCTTGCATCATCCTTCTGGTATCTGTTTTGTTCAAAAAGTATTGCTAGTTTCATACAAGATTTCACCACCATAAACAAATACCCCCATGTAAGTAGTTGAATAGTTCACATCATTAACTGAACTGTTAGGCGCACCAATGTGGAAATTGATGGGTGAGTCTATTATCTTTTTAGCCAAACATATCAATTCAATTTTCTGTATTGTCTTCTTTTCTTTTATAGATTCAACTTCCATTTTTATTTGCTTTCCTCATCATTAATTTAAGTTCACATTTTACTCTTGATTGTTTCTCTGAGGCAATGGAACCCCATCTACCTTTCTATTAAGAATATTAAGAAACTACTATGCATAGGTAAGAAAAGAAATAGTATTAGTAGGAAGTAGATGCAGACTGTGTCAGAGTGAATTTGAAGTCGTCTTGTTGCATATTGGCCTTCAACCCGGCCAAGCTGTTAAAAGAAGAAATGCACCTGTTGAAATAACAGGTGCATCCAGTTAAAGATATCAGGAGATCAGGGGCGGCCTTGACTGTCGAGGGGTTGAATTGAGTGTGAAATTGTGATGCTCACAGGAAGTAGGTGGGCATCAGATTGTTATATATAACCCCGGCGACAGTAAGTTCAGGTCAGTTGGAGAGAAGATGCTGGAATGAGGACCATGTCCCAGAAAGGCTGGGCCCCCAGGCCCCTGGTTGAGCAGCCCAGGAGAACGGGAAAGAAACGCTGTTATGGCCATGAGAGTGGGGGTCAATATGTTGCAGTTCTGTTCAGTCTCCAACTCCCTCTCACACACAATAATACCCTTCATAACCCTTTCGACCCCTTTCAATAAAGTGAGAGGTATATTTTTCTCAAGAACTGTGTCCGCTCGTCTTTATTGCATCGTTATGTTCTGCATACATCTGTATATGAGTATACAACAGTCTTACCAATTTTATTTTCTAGGCCAATAACCGTCACATCCTCTGTGCATCCATTTTAGCCTCTAATGTAAATATCTGAATGAGGATGATTCTTTGATTTAAATTTTGGCACTCAGAAAATGTAGTTTCTTGTTAGTTCATTGGACATCATCGTTTTGCAGTAAAGTACACAGGTCATTTAATAAATAAAGGGACATCTTTTTAAAAAGCAAAATAAGATGTTTTCAGTTTCTTTTTTCATAAATGTAAATTCTGCATTGTTTGGAATTGGTTTATAGCAAAAATTATTTTAATCTTGCAAAAATATTTCTTTTTGGACAATTAAAAATGGTGAAAAATCAAGCTGGTGCTCCAGGTTCGGACAGAGGACTGTCATCTAGTTTTCTGTGGCTGAAAAGTACAAACCATGTCAAATGTTTAGAGAAATAAGTTTTAGTCAAAAAATATATACAAATAGGCTAAACATGAGTTTGCCACTACATGGCTGAGTTTATAAATGCAGTCCATTGAGTAAATATGCTGTGACTCTCCATTAAAAAAAAAGGTTCCAGACACCACAGTCAATAAAGAAGGTCATGCTGAAATTCTTCTTTTTTATCAATTTTTTTTTTTTATTCATTAGAATTCAAGATTTTGGAATTCATAAATTCCTAATTCATGTCGGGAAAAGTTTGGAAATCAAAAAGAAAACAAGTTTTAATAATTATTCGTATAACAATTCCCGTTGACCATGTCATACATTCTCAATATAAACTAAGATTCTGATATCTTAATTTTCTGGTATTAGAATGAATAAACAAGAATGGTTCTACTAGAATATAATTATTTGATTATTTCTATCATGTCTTTCATGATATTTTTTCACCTGCGATATATTGTTTATGTTTATCCATTATTTCATACTTTTAACTTTTTACTGTTCAAAGAATTTCAGTATATTTCATATTTATGAGATGCATTAGGCCAAATCTATCAGTTAGTTTTGTAGGCCCATGGCCCAGGAATTATGGATACCTGAGGACCCACTAAAACTAATTTGTCATCCAGTGTACCTGATTATAATATTACGAGGATCATTAAATAAGTTTCCCGACTTTTTTCATATGGGCATTTTATTGTTAGTACACACATGAAACTCTAGTCCTCTTCGAAGTAATCTCCTCCGGTTGCAATGCACTTCTTGTATTGTTCCGTCAACTTCTGGAAGGCCCCATGGAAGTCCCCCTGTGTTAGCGTATCAATGACCTTCGTCACAGCCTCTTTCATCTCCTCAATTGTCTCATAACGACAGCCTCTGAACTTAGGGAATAAGAAAAAGTCACAGGAAGCAAGGTCTGGTCTATAGGGAGGGTGAAGAACTGTCTTGATGGCCATCTTGCTCAAATAGTCTGTGACAAGGATGGAGTTGTGGACTGGTGCATTGTCCTGGTGGAAATGCAGCTGACTCGATTTGAAGAGTGCTGGCCTCTTCCGACGGAGTCTCTTTCTGAACTTCCTTAAAACCTCAACATAGTAACCCTAACCCTAACCCTTTGGCCAATCAACTCTGGTGTTTTGACTTCCTTACTCCTCCTACACCTCTCATCATCTCTCACAGCCCCACAGCCTTCCTTGAATCTCTTATGCCACTTAAAAACTGATGCTCGATTCATGCTAGATAGGACCCTATTAACGGCTACCACTCTGGGCCAGAGTGGACCTGTGAGTGATGACAATTAAGGGATACTCTGCATTCCCCAAAGCTCCAGCATTACTATAACCTCATCATCAGATTGTCTCATGTTATATCCAGGACACTCATTGAAGGAGTCTTACCCCTCTGCAGAGACACAGTCGATGTATTCTACAGTCCCAACAGACTCAGCTAGAATTGGTTGATAATAAAAAGTTATTTTAATCTTTGAAAAATATTTGTTTTGAGGCTATTCAAAATGGTGCCAAATCAAGCAGAGTATTCCAGAGTTCTGTCGTCAAACTTTTGGTGGCTGAGATGAAAAAGTTTAGGAGAAATTTATAGAAGAATGTGAGATGTGTATGACGAAGTATAGTTTAGGTGAAGAAAACTTTTACGAATAGGCTAAACTTGGATTCCACACTGTGAGTCTGAGTTGAAAAGACAGACCCAGGAGTGAAAATACACTGATTCTCCTGTAAAAAAATAATTCTGGGCACACCTGTCAGCAAAAAAGATCATGTTGACAATCATCTGGTATATGAAAGGACCCATAGATTTCCTAGAAAAGTGTAAATAATGCTTTCTACTACCATTTCCTGAGACAAAATTCACCCAATATACTGAATAAGCTACATATTCTAATTACATGGCATAAATTTGCCATTAAATAACATGTTCTGGAAGCAATTTGAGAACAGTTTGTCAGACGAAGCAAAAATTAGTCAATGCAGAAACAAACAGAGAAGGAAGACAAAAGATAATCAGCCCAAGACAAAGACTAATCAGTTTACAAGATTTTTAGAATATTTATTTTTAACTTAGAAAAGTGATTGCAATTTAGAATAAGACAAAGCTGAAATCTTTTTAGTGGCTAATGATTGAAATGTCATCGTAAGAACAATTCAGTTCTTCAAATAAAAAGTATTTTTTTATTTTTTCACCAAAAGCACAAAGTAAAATGGAAAAGAAAAAAAAAATTAATAAAATGACAGAAAAATGTTTGATTGACTTTAGTCCATATACATATAAGCATTATGCATTCACAATATATATATATATATATATATATATATATATATAATGAATAATGTTTTTTGCTATATGTATGAATAAAGAGAGCTCAATATAAGTAATAGACCATATGTAGATCTAGATTAGAGTAGAGCAGAGCACTGACCGAGTCAAAGGCTTTTGGTCTGAAGGATGCACAAGTGAGAAACAAACACCAAGCACTGTTGACTGTCTACTCTAACCTATATATATATATATATATATATATATAGTGAAATCTCCCATCAATCTTAATGTATGAGGGCCCAAAAAATCAGTGAAAGATTTGAACGATTATCTTGTGATAAGGAATTTATTTTGTATCCTTATATTGCTGCATAAAGTTGTGCTTTATATTGTCTTTCTTGACGGAATAATGTCAGTAATCATTTCTATAATATTTACTATTTTATCAAATTGCAGTTAAGTTAAACTAAAAAATACTAGTCCCCACAAGATTACTAAAGATAATTGATGAGTCTTTAGGAACAGCAGGTACTGTGAGACACATGAGGCCAAGACTTCAACAATGTTTTGTAAATAAAAAGAGAAATTGTCATACTAACTATTTTTGGGATATGATTCAACAATCACCCAAGAAATAACGGATCAACTTTTGGGAAGTGATTCAACAATCCCCCAAGAAATAGCTGATCAACTTTTGGGAAGTGATTCAACAATCCCCCAAGAAATAGCTGATTAACTTTTGGGAAGTGATTCAATAATTCCTCAAGAAATAACTGTTCTACTTTTGGGAAGTGATTCAATAATCGTTACCAGAAATAGCTGATCTTTTTTTGGGAAATGATTTAACAATCCTCCAAGAAATAGCGGATCTACCTTTGGGATATGACGCCATTATCCCTAAAAAAAAAGCTGATCTATTTTTGGGATGTAAATTAACAATCCCCTAAGAAATAGCTGATCTACTTTTGGGAAATGCTTCAACAATCCTCCCAAAAACAGCCAATCAACTTTGCATAAGTGATTCAACAATCCCCCAAGAAATAGCTGATCTAGTTTTTAGGATGGGATTCAACAATTGATGCCAGAATAAATAGCTATGTACCCAACCACATTATATCCTAATTAACCTATATCAAACAAAATTACAAAAAGAAATGCAATGCTATCTGTTTATTTTTAGGATCAGGAACAAATTAGTTATAATAATAATAATTTAAATAGAAAAAATTGTCTCATTCTGTATAAATTTTGACTAGTTTTCTGAGTTTATGACTTAAGTCAGGTTACCACTCTATTTAATTACCTGATAATAAAAAATCCTCTGCAATCTTGAAAAAATATTCTTACCCTATAAATTGAAATAAACTTTGATAGGAAGGGTGTACTTTTTTTTTTGCATGGCAATATATTCCTTTTATTGGCAGCAGGGTTTCAATGCTATATAGTTTGGTCATAAATTTTTTCTGATATTTTTGGCTGGGCAATATTCCACTAAAAATGATAAAATCATATTATTGTTGGTTTATGATAAATAATTATCTCCCTTGGTGAATTGACAGGTTGATTCCGGCCTCCATTTCATTTATATTAATAAAATCTTGCCATTGGATTTAGAAATAAATTAACTTTCCATTAGAGGTTTACTCATCCGTGAATGATACTATATACAAAGATATATCACACTTTATGTACACCTGTGTACATACATGAAAATATTCACAAATTCTTTTATGTATTCTTGTTTAAGGAAACATCATCAGTTTGTAGAGATTAGATAAATAACCATGTTACATGATATTGTTTATTTCATTTATTTTGAACCAGCTGGATAGAGAATGCAACTTAGTTTGAATAGAAAGTCTAACGTGCGTTCATTTGCTGCAGAATATTCATGCATTCAGTGTGCATAATGAATTACTTCTTATGATGCTATTACAATTTGCTATGAAATTTGATACTTAGAGAATATTTATTTGCCTATCCCATTCACACCCCTTACCCTCATAAACACACGTACATACATACATACATACATACATGCATGCAAAAACACATATCTATATTCATATCTTTGAGCTTTTACATATGTTTTTGCGGCTGGGTGTGCCAATATCAATTTATGATTGTATACACATAAAAAAAAAAAACAAAGAATTGGTAATTACTTTTTCTTTGAAAATGTTTCTGTTATCTGATTGAAAGTGAGGCAATGCTAACCCCTAACTCTCATTTCAAATGAGATTCTTTTCTCAGCTCATATTTTATTTTGATGCCTGAAACGTTAACAGTTTAATCAGCAGTACATCCAGATTATTAATTTTTATAACATTTGTTTTGTCAATGGACTGTTTTCATGTTATTAATCTAGCTTTTTTAAAAAATTTGCTAGAAGTCTTTTCCTTTATAATCATATGATCATGTTATATATTTTCTTTTTCCTCTCTCCAAATAATTATTTGGTTTTTTATTTCTATCACATTAATGATATGATCAGATAGATCTTGAAAAAAATAATCCTTTCCATGAAAAAGAAGAGGATAATCTTGTGTGTATTACAAGATTTGAATGATAAATAAAGTTTCCAATGTGTATAATGTCTGATTCTTTGGTGAAACTGGTTTGATTGAAAACTGTATAATTATCTCCCTTTTCTGATTGCCATCTTGTTTTTCTTTTTGATTATTTTTGGCCGCATTTTTTAAACGTTTTTTGTCACTTTTTAAGGAACATTTACTGAGTGCATCTTTGCTTAAAGGAAGCTCTGTTAAGTGCATCTCACCTTTAAGGAACTTCTATTGAGTGCATCTCATCTTTAAAGAACTTTTGTTGAGTGCAACTCAGCTTTAAGGAAACTCTTTTGAGTTCATATTAGCTTAAAGAAAGCTCTGTTAAGTACATCTCACATTTAAGGAATCTCCATTGAGTGTAACTTTAAGGAACTCTTCTTGAGTGCAAACCAGCTTTAAGGAAACTATTGAGTGCAACTCCAATTAAAGAAGACTTTATTGCATGCACTTTAGCTTTAAGGAACTTCTGTTAAGTACAACTCAGTTTTAATGAAACTCTACTGATTGCATTTTAGCTTACAGGAAGCACTGTTAAGTGGATCTCATTATTAAGGAACATCTATTGAGTACTACTAAACTTTTGGGAGCATCTATTTAGTTTTACTCAACTACAAGGAAATTTTTGAGTGCATCACAGCTTTAAGGAGATTTTACTAAGAGCATCTCAGCTTTAAGGAACATTTATTTAGTCCGACTCATATTTAAAAAGATTGCTGAGTGCATTACAGCTTCAAGGAGATTTTACTGAGTGCATATAAGCTTTAGTGAATCTCTATGAAGTCCATCTCAGCTTAATGTAAGCTTTTTTAAGTGTTTCAGTTTTATAATTAAATATTTTCTTACAACTAATTTGATCTCGGAATTGGAATTTCTTTTCCATTTATTTTGTTCCTTTGTCACTTTCCTCCATTTTCTTTTCATTCAACCTTACCTTCTTTTATCTTTGTTCATTTTTTTTCATTAACTTATCAGTTAGTTTAACTTTTTCTTTTTTTTTAATTTTCTTCTTTCTCTTCTGCTTTCATTCATTTATTTTTCTTTCATTCATTTATTCTTTTTTCATTCATGTATTCTATTTCTTTATTTTTAATTTCAGCAAAGTGACTGTAAACAATTTAGTCAAATTAAAAATTCACAAGACAATTCCATGTGTCCTCTTGAAATCGAAGAATTACAGACCAAAAAAAAAAAAAAATTGAAGGGAGTTAACTCTGCAAGTGCCATAGAGCAACATTCAAACACAAAATGGAATTACTGAAGGGCAGGACCCCATAATCAAATCAAGTAATAAACATCTGTCTCTGTCTCAAACCAATTACATGGATATCATTAGACATTAAATCCTTTCATTTTCCAACATCCATTTTCTCTCAACTCTGATTTCTTTCCTTTTTTCTTGACAGCGTAAATCGATGATCACTGAAATATGAATGCAATGATTAATTTAAAATCAAAGAAGTTTTCCTTGAGAATTACCCAGTGTTACATTTTTTTATCTTTATTTCACAAAGAAAAGATTTTCCTTAATTAATATTCCCTCTAGTTTATAAGATTTTCTTTTGAATATACAAAAGAAAATTGGCCTAAATCTTTCATTTGTTCATTACTTGGTAGATAATGAATTACTTCTTTGAATAGATCTTTAATTTAGAAGGGTTACTTTAGTCTGACACAGGCCACATTAGCAGAGAGGGTGTAAGATTGTGTTGCACCAATCTTTCATTTAAAAAAGGGCCTGTAAGAAGAGCATAAATTAGTATCTTCCTTATCAAAGGGGCCTGTCCATTGTGTATCTTTAGGAATGCAACATGATACTCAGAAACCCAGTCTTCATCTCTTTTATTTCTGTTATTTGAACTGGAGAGATATCTCAAGCTTATTTCATTCCCAGTTAAGGAACAATAAAACCATATGCCCATTTTCTTAAAGCTTTTCCTTATTCTGAACCCCTTCCACAAACTGCTAATTTATAGAACAATGAACATATTTCCAGCTGTCAAGGATGTTTGTGCATTCTTTCTTCTAAATACCATCAATATGCATGTTAAATATACAAAAGGTTAGATGTTCAGGATGAACAAAAGTATTTATCTTGTCTTTCCTTTCATTGTGTTCAGTATTAATATATCATAGAGATGCTAATGTTGATATTAATTCTTGGTAAGCAGGGAACCAAAAAAATATCTTCCCTACCACCAAGCGCACCAATAGCCCTACCATTAAGTTCAGTGAACACTAGTACCAATATAAAAACACCACCATCAAAATCATAAAACAGGCCTATATTTATAATGCACTAATGGGTACACATTTGCACTCATGTGTACACCACAGCATACACATACCTTTTTTCTTATCAGCTCCCTAAAATCTATCTCCAGTTCAAAACAAAAAATATTTAATGAAACCCGTTACATTTGACTTTAAATCCCTCTCAGCTTTCCTACAACAACTATATGCCCTCAGCCATCTTATCATTTCTCCTCACATGCTTTTAAATAGAAAAACTCTGAAGAAGTTAGAGATGAAATAAAACCAAACGAAATATCACACATCTAAATTTGAGTTAAGTTTTTGATTTATCCAACTTTCCAAATATTCCTATCACTTTCTGTTATATTTGCTGTATTTCAATATGTATTCAGGGGTATACGTTCAAAAATCCCATTTGGTGTATTTGTCTTTTTTTTATATTTGTATATGTAGCAGTCTGTTGTTGTGTAATGATTGTTGTGATAAGAAATGGACAATTCATCTTCAAATCCTAGATAAGGCTGTTTGCACTTCATATACAGCTAACATGCTTGTATACATCCAATTATTCCTTTTCCAGCTAAAATAAGAAAGTTGTTGGACAGACCAGGCTCTTTGACCTTGGTATGACAATTGGTCTAAGAAAATGAAAACTTTGAATTTAAACCTATTAAACTCAACTTAAAAAATTAGCCTTGTGTCACATCTTGCTTGTGTTTGGTTTGGTTTGGTTTGGTTTGGTTTTATGGCATCTCAATCATTGTAGGTTATTTAATGCCAAATCCTCTCTATACATATAAATGTTAAATAAATAAATAGATAAATAAATATATATATATATATGATCTGTAAACACATTTTCTCAATAACATTCTAAAAGGAAACAGAACTCTTTTTTGCACACAGTTAAATGGTTTCAAGTATTGCTATATAAGAGTTACAATTTATCATGGGTAATTTGTTGGCACACAGTTTGTTCTATTTGACACATAGATAGAACCCTATTAAGTGCTACCACTCTATATCAGAGTGGACCTGGGAGCAATGGCAATGAGGGGGTACTTCACATTCCTCAATACTCTAAGGCTAGAGCTTCACCATCAGATGGTTTAATATGATAACCAGGACACTTGTTAGGGGGTGTCTTACCTCTCTCCAAAGATGCAGTTGGTGTATTTTCCCGCCCAGCTGACTGGGCTCCCTGCTTGTGTTAAAGGGTTGGTTAACGCATACATTTGTATATGAATAAAATTTACTATTTGCTTATGTTAAAATCCTTTATCCAAATGCAAGGTGCGTGCAATGGTGTACACATGAGTAAAAATGTGTATCGATCTGTGCACTATAAATATAAACCTGTTTTATGATTTTGATTGTGGTGTTTTTATATTGGCACTAGTGTTCACTGAACTCAATAATAGGGCTTTTGGTATGCTTGGTGGTAGGGAAGATATTTTGTTGTTTCCCCACTTACCAAGAACTAATATCAACATTAGCATCTCTATGATATACTAATACTGAACACAATGGAAGGAAATACAAGATAAATACTTTTGTTTATCATGAACATCTAACCTTTTACATATCTAATATGCATATTGATGGTGTTTAAAAGAAAGAATGCACTAACATCCACGACAGCTGGAAATATGTTCATTGTTCAATGAATTAGCAGTTTGTGGAAGGGGTTCAAAAGAGGAAGGAAACCCAATGCAATCTAGAAAAAAGAATCTATGAACACAAACGATGAATTAAAACAAATGATGATCGAGATGCCCTTTTCTCCCACGTGTTAGAACTCAAACACACATTCGATTTTTCCAAAGTTACCCTAATCAAACCCATACACTGCAAAAAATCCCGAAGACTACAAGAATCTGCGGTCATTTCCAAAACAAATCATATTAAAACAATATTCAAGTTAATTCAAATATCAACATACCTAGTGAACATCATACTAAAGGAAAACAAAATCAAAATAGAAAATGGACCGAGAAAATAAAAAAAATTTTTTCTCTCTGTGCCACCATACTTTTGAGAATCCTTTCCTTTATCCTTTTCCTTATCACTTTACCTCTTAACCCTTCCTCATCCCAATTACAACCTACACACCACAATATAGACAATTTTCTGACACATCACATTGTAGTCAATATCTTTCCATGAAACAAGTTATGCCAAAACCCTTTCACCCAAGCCCTTCCCTACTTTTTTCTTATCAGCTCCCTAAAATCTATCTCCACTTTCAAAACAAAAAATATTTAATGAAACCTGATACATTTGACTTTAAATCCCTCCCAGCTTTCATGCTACAACTATACTCCCTCCACCATCATATCATTTCTCCTCACATGCTTTTAAAAAGAAAAACTCAGAAAATGTCTGAAAAAGTTTGAGATGAAATAAAGCCAAATGAAATATCACACATCTAAATTTGAGCTAAGTGTTTGATTTATCCAAATTTCCACATATTTCTATCATACTGTCAGATTCACTTTAAATCTATTTTTTCAACATAACTGAAAGTGTAGAGACAATTAAACGTCTTCTTTGCATTCACTGTGCTGTGAACAGTGTATCAGCCCATCTCTTTCGTCTCTTGTAAGGAGTATACTCCAAGAGACTTGGTTAGCCACATTCAAATCCAAAAACTTAAATATGTTGTATGGCAACCCAAAAATCTTATCTCAGATTTTGAGATGAATTTTCAGTTTGATAAAAGAAAAAGTTACACAAAACAGTTTCTTGTGAATATGGAGTGTGTGGAACATCCAAAACCCTGTGTTTTGCCCAAAACTTTTTGTTCAAAAAGTAACAAAACCGGTTTCTTATTTTTTTCTCAAGATAACATTGACTTGTCTTGATGAAACCTTTGTAATCTGGACAGCTTTCTAGATATTTAGTTATCATTAAAGTGCAAACATCTTCATTAAAATCTAAATTTAAAAAAATGTCAACCTTCAGCCGCAATAGTTTTTGATTATACCTCATGTATTACACAGTTATTATTCTTATGCACATACTCTCATATGGATGAGTCCGCTTAGGATGCGTGTATGGTGAAATGGTTATAAACATAGGAATATGAACCAGGGTTCAAATCCTGGATGAGGCCATTTGCTCTTTAACATTAATATCCTCAGGAAAGGTATGCATCCTCCAGCTATGGGTATTTCATAAAGCAGAATGGGCTCTCTAACCTTGATATAACAATTGGTGTAGGAGAAGGAAGACACTGAATTCAAACCTGTAAAAAATTGGCCCTGTGTCACATTTCGCTCATGTAGAGAGATAGGTAAATATATATATGTGTGTATGCATATACAGTGTCAGAACATAAAATTGCAACCTCTTGAATATATGTTTTAATTTACTCAAGATTAAACATTCTCTTATTTTAACTGGATCACATAAACAGATCAATTTGTGCACGGGTTCCAAACTAAGGGAAGTATCATCTACAATACATTGAACATTAACCAAAAATGTCACCATAATATTTTGAAAATGGTTGGCATTCATTTAGTCCTGAAGGTTTAATTATTTGGTTTAATGACATATCAATCCTTGATGGTTGTTTAAAGTCAAATCTTGTTTGTAATTGATTTGTGAGTAAATAATTTGTAGATAATTTCATTTTTAAATGATTTCGAGCTTATTTATTTTCACACAATTAAATCATTTTAAGTATTGAAAATACAAATAATTGAAAATAATAATTTAAAGTAATATTAGTTGATAGTTCTCTTTGACTGATTGAAGAGATTCTAACAGATAGTTCCACTAAGAAGTCCGAGTGAGTCATCAGTAGAAATGGTGTGAAGAAAATATAATCCTACAAACATTAGTTCACATCAATTTGATGGGAGGAGTTAAAGTATTTTCTTTAAGAATCATTCTGTCCCACCTAGGTAATGGGTCAAGTATTAACATAAGTCTGAACTCTTACAGTGACTTTTACTACATCACAAGTTGCCCGAAGACTTTATAGATTTTATCAGAATATATACTACCGCCAACTATGAACATACTGTACCCAGGTTAAAACTGTCTTTACGGGTGTCCCTGTGATATAATAGCTCAGATGCTGGACTGTGGCCTAAAAGAAAGAGAGTTTGAACTCCAGTCAGGCTATTACAGTCACTTTCAGACTAATACCTTTTGGAATGATATGGATCCCTTATCCTCCCTGCTATGGTTTAAATATTATTCCTGCTTTCCTTCTACAAGGATAGCTTTGCCATTAGATAACCCCAAAAAGTTGTTATGCCTTTAATCAAGGCAACCCAAGAAATCAAGGAGACCCAAGTACTTCAAATCCATTTTACATTAATATACACACACACACACACACAAACACACAAACACACACACAAATATATATATGTATATATATTAAAGTGACCTATTTGTTAATTTTCAGTTACTTCTTTCAGGATTTGATTCTGAATGTAATATGCCCCTAATAATAAACATGAAAAAAAAGTGAAGTATAATCTTGATCATGATTTTGCTTTATGACAATGTTTGGTCACATACTTGAAGAGTTCAGTGACTTGGGATAGGAAACTACCACATCCACCATTTCCAACTGATCTCTCATCCACTGATCAATTGTACTGATGCTTTTAATACAAAAAAGACATTCCATTCTGAAGGAGAAGTAGAAATCACATTTATAGAATTTCTTGGCATCAATACCTTTAGAGTGTAATCATACAGGTATAAAAACCTTGTTAATCAATGATAGAAATGCACAGGTGTTCAGGGATTGTATTTTGACTGATTAAAACACTGTTTAAATTCATTAGCTCAATAATAAAAGTTTATTAGACAATATTTTCCGAATAACCTAAAATATATATGAGCCCTGAAAACATAAATTTTGTAATCTGTTATTTTATCAAATTGACAAAATACCTAGTTTTTTTTAACATACTGATATTTTTTTTTCAAATTTCATCTTCCTTTACATGTGTTAGTTAAGAATTAAGGGTGTTAACAAAAATATCTATGGAGGAAACTCATCAATTCTTATAACTTTAATATTCCTGAAATCATGAGTACTTATATTATTAGGCTTATCACTTAATTTGAAGACCCAACAAAGTTATCATTCATCAAAAGTTAAAAAAGGAAATTTTATCTGGAACTGATAGCAGGCTATTAAAAAGACTACAACCCCCGCCTAAAAAAACTGACCACATTCATTCTTGATCTTAAAGTGTTTTTTATCTTTTATATGTTGTGGGACTGGACTTTGATTAGATTCTATATAATTAATGGTTCTTTAGTTGGGACTCTAAACATCTGACTCAAAGTAACTATTAACAACAAGATAAGGGGTGATGTCTGACGGGTTGGAAGACAATACCTTGTGTGTTCTGGAATTATCTTTTTTGTTTAGTTGTAATTATGGGCCTGTCAAACAAAAAAATTAAAAACATTTTTTCAAGAATTTATATTCAGTCTTGGGATTTATTTTTTCTTTCTTTTTTTGGATAAAGATAAGAAATGTAAACAAGAGGGTTAAAAATCTTCAATCCTGGGGTGACAGAAATGTGAATGTTACATTTAAAGGGTTGAGTATTAATAGACTGTCACACACACACACACACACACACACACACACACACACACACACACACACACATACACATGCAACTATAGACATACACTCGAACATACATACACACATACTCAGACATTCACATATACAAACATACACACACTCTGGCATACACACACACATGCATATACAGGGTTAACCTTTGAAAAGTAAAATAAAAAGCAAAATTTCTGATACCTTATGGCAAATTATCAAAGGTGATTTGAAGTTACATTTATGGTACATGAACTAGACATCAGAATTCATATCATATTTTGAATATCATATGGTTGAAAGGAACAGGTGATATATGTCCATCTAAGACAGGTTGGTTCACTATGTCAACTGTAGTTGATCAGTGAATTACAAGTTGATTGTAAAAAATTCAAAATTTTTTTTTCTAGATTTGGGCTTATCATCTATTCTTCTTTTGGCAGTTGCCACTTGATTGATGTACCAGGTGGCCAATCAGTTGGCAAATAAACATATGATGTATTCAAAAAGTAGACTTAGTACATATATGAATAAATATATATTGGATATTTTTTAATACAGGTGAGATCATATTCAGCAGGCCATTTCAAAAGTTGGTCACAAACAGAAAACAAGTGGGAACATCTGACCTAAGACAGAGATGATAAATACTAACTAAATTTTGCATTAAACGCTAGAAATTAATTATAAATCCACAAAGAATGAGAATTATTAAAAACTTTTTATACAAATTGATAGATGTTTATAATCATAATTAGAGTTGGCCTTGCCTTTCCTGACTGTGTATATATATATATATATATATATATATATGTGTGTGTGGTGCAGTCAATAAGTTGCCAGACTTTTTTTGTATAGGCATTTAAAATTGTCATCGACTCTTCAAAATTCACTATGTTATTGCTCTACATACTATAAGACGACTGACCAATTTTTATGATTTCAGCTTCAAATGAACTCCTACAGCAGGAATTGGAATACACCCTACTAAAGCCTAATTGTAACAGCTGGTGAATTTCAAAAATGCAATCTGGATGTGAGGACACTTTAGAACAATATGCAATAAAAATCTGTTTTAAACTTGGAAAAAATGCGGCCACAGAAACGTATAGAATGCTTTAGACTGCTTTTCGACCATCTTGCATGAATTGAGCATCAGTTTTTGAGTGGCATAAGATATTCAAGGAAGGCAGGGAGTCTGTGAGGGATGATGAGAGGTGTGGGAGGAGTAAAGAAGTCAATACACCAGAGTTGTTTGGCGAAACGGTTAGGGTAGGGTTAGGATTACTATGTTGAGGTTTTAAGGGAGTTCAGGAAGAGATTCTGTTGGAAGAGGCTAGCACTCTTCAAATCGGGTCAGTGGCATTTCCACCTTGACAATGCACCAGTCCACAACTCCATCCTTGTCACAGACTATTTGACCAAGATGGGCCTCAAGACAGTTTCTCAGCCTCCCTATAGTCCAGACCATGTTTCTTGTGACTTTTGGTTATTCCCTAAGCTCAGAGGCTGTTGTTAAGAGACAATTGAGGAAATGAAAGAGGCTGTGATGAAGGTCATTGACATGCTCACACAAGAGGACTTCATTGGGGCCTTCGAGGAATGGTACAACAAGTGCATTACAGCCGGAGGAGATTACTTTGAAGGGGACTAGAGTCTCA
The DNA here is from genome assembly GCA_963585895.1 of Sepioteuthis lessoniana. Taxonomy (NCBI): domain Eukaryota; kingdom Metazoa; phylum Mollusca; class Cephalopoda; order Myopsida; family Loliginidae; genus Sepioteuthis; species Sepioteuthis lessoniana. The sequence goes on from CAUZXS010006413.1 coordinate 105,114, forward strand.
TGTGTGTACTATCAATAAAAGTGTCCATACGAAAAAAGTCTGGAAACTTATTTAATGATCCTCATATATATATATATATATATATATATATATATATATATATATATATATATAAATTCATTTGAATTCCATCTGACAAGCCTGAGTAAGTGAAATACATTTATTATGAAAAACTATTTTAAAATTTCCTGTTTTTTAAACCATAACAGATATATCTATATATATATATATATATATATATATATGTATGTATGCATGAATGTGTGTGTGTGTGTGTGTGTGTGTGTGTGTGTGTGTGTGTGTGTGTGTGTGTGTGTGTGTGTGTGTATAACTCCATTTGAATTCCATAAGACAATCTTGAATAAGTGAAATAAATTTATTATGGAAATTGAATACAATTTCAAAATTTCTTGTTTTTTAAACCAAAGAAAAAATATACATATATATATATATATATATATATATATATATATATATATATATATATATATATATATATATATATGTTACGAAAGGTAATCTGTCATCTATATTAAGCAAAAATGAAAATAAATTATCGGATATATTTACCAAAATTACATTGAAATATCTTGAAATGCTATAGATAAAACGTATTCATCAAAGAATTGCGATTGGCTTCAACAACAATCTCTAGATGACTACAGAATCTACTTCAAGCCTTTCCAAATATCTCCTTGTTTAATGCTGAGATTATCCTTTCCTTCAGTTCATTTTTGCTTTTGCATATGCTTTGTTGGTCCTTTACTCAACCATGTTCATGCATAATAACTGAGGGGTTTGCAATCTGCGAAGTTAAGTGGCCAGATGTTAGAGGTGATGTGGTTGCAAAAATTCTATCCCAGCCAACACTGGGTTCTCTTACTTTGGTGACATGGCACAAAGTCGTGGTCTTCCAACAACCACTCCAATCTAGAGCAACACTACCAACTCCAGTTACTTAATGTAGGCCTCAATGTTGAGTGAGAGGCCATGTGAGAAGATGAATAGAAGCCTAACATCACCATTGCTCATGACCACTCCAAACACGATGATGTGGACTGAGTGTTTGGTTTTCATCAGTATGAATATGAATCTGTCCCCAGATTAATTACCAAACACTCTGAAATCTTCTTATTGGCATTTCCAGCTTGAATGCCAAAGCAATATCAGAAGTAATTTCTCAATTTTTGGAAGCGGGAATTATGTCATGATGCTACTTTCTTAACACTCAGTGCCCAACTGTCTCTAGTTTGATGTAGTAGACATAACATAAAACAAATAAAACTTCTGCATGGAATAAACACTTTCAAATAGCAACAATTTATCCATTGCATGATGTGCATATATATTTATACCATTTTAGTTTCTCACAAATAGCAAAGATTTGAAAAGTGTCAACAGTATATACATGTCGGTTGACCTTCTGAAACTATGGTAAAGAGGTTTGTTCATATGAGATGCAAAGATAATTTAAGATTGGTGGGTTGGTTAATTGGTGTTTTATGGCATATCAAAACTTAGAGGTTATTTAATGCCAAATCCCGTTTGTAATTAATTGTTAAGTGAATAGTTTGTTAGAACCTTTAATTTTATATGAGTTTGAGCACAGTTGCTTGAACATGATTAATTTGTTTCAAATATTGCTATTTAACATTAGTCATTCTATTTATCAAGTATTCCTATCTAATATGAACAATTTGTTTTCTGCTGTATGGCTTCACATAACAAATAACCATAATAATCCTGAGTAAATAATTGACCCAAATCTTTGACCCATACATGAGACACTAACAGGTACAACCATTCTAGGTCAGAGTGAACCTGGGAGTAATGGTTGGGAATGGGTACTCTGCATAACTCAAACTTGTGAACAGGAGCTTTATCATCAGATGCATTCAAAGTTTTGTTTTTTCAAAACAGTTGACTCTCAGCCACCACCTTATGGTAGCAATAAGATAAAAAAGGTCAGGTGTCTGTTTGCCACGAGAGAAATTTAAAGAATATGGTTGGGACAATCATAGAGGTTCTCAAGCTTGACATTACCAGCCAATTGATCGGTGTGGGCTTCTCTGACCACTCGTATTGCCTAGTAAGTGTCAAAGTGGAGCGTTGCAAGCCATACAACTCTTTAGTTGCCAGGTCATGGACTGCTCTACCACCAGGATCCTGTCCTAAAGCACAGTGTTGCCATGCAAAACCAACAGGTACCTTTATTGAGAGCATCTTACCGTGCTACTGTTGTGCAGTCAGCATATTCTACAGCCACAGCTAACAAGATATATATATATATATATATATATATATATATATATATATATATATATGTAATATCCCAGGCAAAGAATGTGGAATGAGCACACTTAGAGGGTGCTTCCCTAGTTTTTTTGCGGGGGAGGGGAGTAAATAGACTAATAACAGATATGAGACAAAACATTTTTTATTCAATATCAGAATGTTCATAAAATCTACCTTAAACAAACTAGATTCAATTATTTAAATTAATGTTATTACTTTTTTTCAAGCCATGCAGAGGAAAATATTATGGTGTGGTCTTGTAATTTTCATTTCTAAAAACAAATACTTGTGGAAGTCTAGATATACAAACTTGACAACAGTTAAAAGACAGTACTTATTGGCCTTCAACTAAAATTAGAGGAAGTTTTTTTTTAACTCTTCATATTTTAAGACTGAGTGGCTTATGAATGCCAAAGGATTGGTTTCATATGTGAATGTGATTTGCAACTAAGCTTGATGACGACTTTATTATCCATCCTTTTTGGTGTTTATCAGTAATTTTAAAGGTGGAAGCAATATTTCTTTTTTTTTATCAAGTTGGGAAATCAGTCTCTAAAAGGTAATGGATTTTTGAATAATGAATTTTTCAATATTTTGTTATGTGAATGAGAATAGAATTATTTCAGGGTTAAAAGGTGATGTGGTTAATTTAATGATCTGTTTTTGTGTGTGCATCTAAATAGTAATCATTATGGTAAATGGATTTGAATACTCAAGTTTAAATTCTGAATCAGGCTGTTTGCATTTCAAATAGCATTAATATTCTCATGAATCTAACAATTCTCCTTCCACTTATATGTAAATTGTCAGGCAAACTTGCCTCTTTCAACTTGATATTGCAATTGGTATAAAAATCATTTGTAGACCTGATAAGAGAATAGATACATTTGGCTAACTTTGCTAAAGACACACAACATGATAAGCACTGCTTAGGCTGAACCAAGTTGCCAGACCAGTGTGAGTAAATGATGATCATGATGATCATGATGTGAAAAATTTCAGCAGAGGTAACAGTTATCAGCAAGTGAGAAGACAATACCAGCAGTTCTGAGATAGGGAAGTATATATACATATATATATATATATATATATATATATATATATATTCAACTTCCCACCAAGCCAGATTTGGCATAGAATCATTTTGTAGTGGGAAGCCACACTCAAATCAAAACACATGAGTTGCCATTATAAAACATGTTTTGACCTATTGGCATTCCTCATTTTGGGATGTCTCAAGTGCCGAGTGATAAACACAGTCCTGCTTAAACCAAGCTAATTGGGCTTTCTCATCTCAGGCACGGATAGATCTGAAACCTGGGGAATTATGAGAGATGATTTGCTATGAAAGAAAGTTTCACTTCTTCATAAGAGATGAAATATTGAGAATTTCATACTTTGATATTCAGAAATCCTTTCATATATAAGGAACACCCACAAAACAGCTGCTCTATGGCCACTTACCTCCCATCTCGAAAGCCATCCAAGTTAGATGCACAAGACATGTTGATCACTGCTGGAGAAGCAAAGATGAACTCATAAGCAGTGTTCTCCTATGGACTCCTACCCATGGACACACCAGTGTTGGATGATCAGCATAGACTTACAACAGTTATGTGGGACACTGGATGTAGTTTGAAAGACCTGCCAAGAGTGATCGATAATAGGGACAAATGAAGAGAGAGAAAGTCAGAGAACTCTGTATCATTAGCATGACTTTATGATGAGGAATTGTTATTTTCCATAAGACTTGAATATTTTTATCATCATGTAGAAATGATATCAAAGGAAAGCATATCTATAATGCTTGAAAAGAAAAAGACCAAAAAAGATGTAGCTTTCTAAATAAACAGCTTTGATAATAAGAGGATTGAAATAAGTTTGTTTGAAAAATATAAAAAGGGTGGGAAAGAAATATTGCAGGAGTCGAGAGAAAGTTTAATAATAAAAATTTTTGAAGTTGCAGAGAAAAAATAAAGATTCTTCAATTATAAGAAGATCAGTGAAAGTAAATCATTTTTCAGTGGGTTTTTTCACTGAAAGGAAACCAGTTTGTAGAAAGAAACATGAATATTAGATATTTTTGATTATTCACAAAACAGTCAAATCAGTGATTAGAGTTTTAATATAAATCTTTATATTTAGTGTACAATGTGTTATTACAATAAATATATATATATATATGTATATTTGAGCATGCTTGATTAAATCTATATATACACATATATTTAAGCATGTTTGATTAAATAATAAAGATACATTTTGTCTATATAATTTTATAAAGATCCTTTCAAGTTTCCTGACAAGTGTTTTGGTTTTACATTGGAATTGGTCGATAAATTTACCAAAATGTTGCGAGTGCTTTTGGACCTTTCATTGGCCATCATCAGGGATTCTTTGTTCGTATAAAGAGTTTTTTAAAAAGTTTTTAGGTTTTTCATAACATTATACAATTACATAAATGCAAAATTGGATAAAACTGAGATGCTGATGACATAATTGAAAAACTCAACAAAGAGGTGGTTTCTCTGATTGGGTGGCCAGCTGAAATAAATGTAAAATAGCCAAATGACAGTTTGATGAGTTTTTCATTTATATGAATTTGCTTTGTATGAAATTCATATATCAACTATCATAAATTAAGCACTCCTGGAGATTTATATAAATCTTTTTAAGTATTCTCATATAGAATCATTCACAAGTTATCTTTTTTGGATATATATATATATATATATATATATCTTTTGTGTTCTTTCAAGTGTACGTGAAGGTTCTGAGATGTTTCACCGATGTATTTAAGTTTACAATTCTTACAAGGGATATAATAAACACCGGCGTCTGAAAATATGTTACGTTGAGGGCTAGAGTGTACTAATTCGCGGATCATTTTAGAATGTAAAGAAGTAGTTTTGATATTGAGTTTATTTAAGTTGTTTATTATGCTGTGAGAGGAAGAATTGTTTGACAAATTTATGAATCTATGGTGGGGAACTGTTTTTATCAGATATATCTTGACCATTAGTTCAAGGTTGATTCTTATTGTGGATTTTGAGGGCTTTAGATGTAGCGAAGTGTCTAAACGATATGGGTACTAAAGGTTAAGGAAGGAGTTTTCTATGTGGATGAATTCATCATTTAGATATTTCCTGGAGCAAATACGTAGAGCTCTGAGATAAAAAGCTATGATGATACCTCTTTTAGTATTGGTGGCAACACCCTACAAGACACCAACTGTATGGCCACCTGCCCCCTATCACGAAAACTATTCAAGTTAGATGAGCCAGACATGCAGGACACTGCTGGAGAAGCAGGGACGAACTCATAAGAGATGTACTCTTATGGACCCCCACATATGGCCGTGCAAAAGCAGGACAACCAGCATGAACATACATTCAGCAGCTATGTGAGGATACGGGATGTTGTCCTGAAGACCTACCTAGGGCGATGAACGATAGGGAGGAGTGGCGAGAGAGGGTCAGGGATATCCGTGCTACCAGCGCGATATGATGATGATGATGTTGCGGTGTGAATAAAATTGAATGTGGTCCTTTTTACTGGTGGGTTTACGGTAAACCTTGAATTCTACTTTGTTAATATTCCTAATAAGTAAAATGTCCAGAAAAGGTAGAGTGTTGTTGTATTCAAGTTCATATGTGAACTTTATAGAAATAATAGGTCTTAGGGGAATGTCAGGTTTGTGAGTTTTAGGAAGACAGTAATTTTTAAGGATTTTGGGGGTGGTAATTAATTAATGAGGACCAAGATTTATCCACATTGGAGATTAGTTTTCTGGAGGATTTGTAAAAGTCGTTAATATTATTTGTAATTGTTTGTAGAGATATCTGTTCATAGGTGTTATTATCACCAAGTAGATCCATGAGTTTATATATATATATACATACATACATATATATATATATATATATATAAGGATTATAAATAGATATATCTTAGATTTATATATTTAATGGCATGGAAGTTTGTCAGTGACCTTTGGTTTCATGAAGTTTTTAGAAACAAACATCTTTAGGCAGATAAAGAAATGAAATGAATAAATCAAAAATCGAAAAATACAGTCAAAAACCGTTGGGATTGTGTAGAAATCTTTACGTGTGCTTCTGAGTGTGTGCGTGTGTGTGTGCATTCATGTTTATGTTGGTTATTATTGTGTATTATTGTGTGTGTATGTGTAAGTGTTGTAGTGTGTATGTGTATGTGAAGGTACATGTGTGGCGCATTATTTAACCAGATGGAAGACACCAATGTATCTAATATTGCTACAATAAGGGCAGGAAAAATTATTTATTTATTTCTATATGTGTAGATGATTGTAACTAAGGAACAAAAAATCATCATTGCATGTCAAGGGAAATAAAATAAAGACTTGATTTGTAAGCATATTTAAGCGAGTGTAGTATGGTAGGCCAGAATCACAGTAAATATCATGGAGTAGGGATATGTTTATTGCAATATACTATGGAATATTGTACAATATTGATACTTTATGTAGGGAAAAGATTTGAGTCAGATTGCAGTAATAATTTGTATTATATTGAGGATATGTTGTGCATATATTATAGTTATCCATGATAGTAAGTACATAATGAATATAATGAAGGCGTTACAATAATAGTTAGTATTAGCTATGATTGTTTTTTTTTGTTTTTTTATGTATGATGATGATGAATATAAGTGAAGAGCAAAGTGTTGTCATTATAAAATTACGGAAATAAATGGTGGGTTTGGGAGGTATGGGTAATAGTTAAGGGGTTGTGATGGTTATTCCAAATCGTTATCTGTGTTTTGTTAAGGTTATATGACTTATACCTTTTTGTAGTAAATGATTGAGTGTACGTGGTAGATAAGATGAATGTACTGTGTCGAGGTCTATTATTAACGTTCATGAAAACATAATGTCAACAGATCATGGAGGCGTATGAGAAAGCATATAGGAATTAATGGAGAAAGATGGTACATACATTGTCGTGGGTGTGATGGTTGGTGGAGGAGAATGGCACTTACAATGATTCAGATGTGATGTGGTGTCATTTGATAGTTTTTATAGAAGTAGAGGTGTTAGATGGGAGGTATGGGCCAAGTGTGAGAGAAGATGATTTATTTTCATGCCTACATTTTGAAAGAATTTCAGATGTTTTATTTAGCAGAGTGTTTTGTGATGGGTAGGTGATGATAGCTAATTTTTTATGGAGGCAAAGGAGGCATTTTTTATATCTTGTTGTAGGCAGGTGCTAGCTCTAGTATCTCCCTAAGGGATTCTGGGAGAGATGCACATGACTTTTAGGCGCCATATTTATAAGGATAAGGAGGTGTTGGATGAGTAATTTCTGTTTGTGAAAGAAAGTTTATGATAGTAAATTCTTCGTTTTATATGCCCTCCATTGCACCTATATACATATATATATAACAATATTGGTTATCACTATCTCACTTCATGGGTTTGTGACTGACCAAATGTTGTATAATTTGGAGATTGCTCAATATCTGTGATAGAGCTTATCATATAACAACATTAAGTAAATAGATATTAGTTTTTATATATGTTTAATGGCATGGATTCTTATCTGTGACCACAGGCTTCACACTGACTTATAATGACAATCATCAGGCATGATGTTTGTCATTATAAGACAGCATGAAACCAATGGTCACAGACAAGCTTCCATGCTATTAAATATAAGAAAAACTAATATACATATACTTATTATCATTATATTATATATATATATATATACAGAGAGAGAGAGAGAAAGAAAGAAAATACCGAAAGAGTTAGAAATTTACAAATTGCATCATCTGGTATTTTTATTCATGCCACTAGAGTTATTGAAATAGGTTTAAAAATAGAAAATTTACAAATATATGTACCAGTAATATCCAATCAGTGTCCAAAGACAATGGGTGTGAATCATTCGGGTATAGAATATATGACGAATATTATATAAATCTATGGGAGTATTCAATTTTACCAGGTTTGAGTTTTCTTCTAATTGAATTATATATATATATATATATATATATATATATATATATATATGTGTGTGGGTGTTTGTCTGTGTGAGTTGACAGATATATATATATATATATATATATATATAAACACATGGTTTAAATTCTAAAGATCCTCATCTATAGCCAGCTTTATTGAGAGGAGAAAGGTTAGATGACTATATCTTTTCAGGAACAGAAATAAGTTGAAAAAAAGTCTCAGTGTATACCTGCGAATACTTTCAAACAAGTTGCATCAATTCTCAAGGTTTTGTGAGTAAAATGTTTCACAGTCATCAAGAACTTTGAGAAAAACCAAGTAAAAGTATTGATGAAGAAAGTAAAAGCTACATAGGTAATGCAAGCAAATTTATCTGATAACTCTCTTGCATGCACTATTGATGGATATATAAATCTGAGGTTAGTTTGAAATATCATATTTGACCGTCAAAAGAGATGAGAACTGTTTATCCCTTATATGTTGAAACCAAGGAGAAAGTTCATCATTTATATACATATATATATATATATATATAACTCACACTTGAACTCACAAGTGTTTGAAGTCAAACTCATGAATACCCCATTCACAAGGTCTTTTGGCATATACATTGTCTGATGAAAGCAATTAGCTAGAAACATACTCATAGGTAAGAAAGAAAAAACAAGAATAAATCTTAAAAAATAAAAATGTCTTTGTGGACCTATTTATTTCAAAATATTTCTTTTTTTCTTTAGATTTATAACGAAAAAAGTTTTATATATATATATATATACATGTGTGTTTGAGTGTGTGTGAGGGGGGTGAGGGTTGAAATGCAGACAAATATATATATAAGTATTCCGGCCCTTTGGTCTTATAAGTAGAGTGTTCAGCAATGGCCTGGGAGACCAGGGTTCAATCCCAGGTCGAGTCATACCAAAAACTCAAAAAATGGTATTTGATACTGCCTTGCTTAAAACTCAACATTATAAGTTAAGGATCAAGGGTAAAGTGCAGCAATCCAGGGACGTGAGTAGTACCCTCTCTTACAACTTGCTGAAGTAGCTATTGAAAAGGATCCATTGAGGCACCCTCAACTAAGCTCACCAACGTAAAGTTGGGTGGGTTTCGATTCCAGCTTCAAGCGTCCTACGTGTCTAGCCACACCGAAGAGTTGTGATAAAACGAAAACAGTCTCTTCATGGATGACCATATATACACTCCCCTATGGGGGTTGAGCATTCTAGTGAAAGAATTTATGGTTGCCACTCGTATAATGCAAAGCTCTTCGAACAAATTGAGCAGTCTGGTATCTGGTAAGGTATAAAATTTAAACAAACGAACGCTACTACTTAATACCTTGTAATTCCCTAGTTGATGTGGTACGCTTGTTGGCCGAGTGATCTGATTGTAAGTCTAACGTAAAGTTGGGCAGGTTTCAATCCCACCTTCAAGCGTCCGATATGTCTAGCCACACTGAAGAGTTGTGATACAACGAAACAGTCTGTCTGTGGATGACAATATATATATATATAGTTTTTATTTTCAAAAACATCAGTGTGAGAAATTTGATTTTCAAAAATGTCCACTTTTTCTTATACATATACATATATATATGTACATATTTCTATACACACACATAGATAGATAGATAGATAGATAGATGCCCATGTATCTATATGTAATTACTTTCTAATCAACAAGTAGAAATGCATTTTATAAAGATATATATGAATATATACATACATGTATATATATAAATATGTGTGTGTGTATGTATGTATGTCTGCATCGATATATATATATATATATATATATATATATATATATATACATGTGTGTCTGTGTAGGCAGGTGTGTGTTTGTGTATATAAGGATGTAGATAATTCTTTTCACATTCAATGGCAAAATATCATCTCATTACCAAAGTGAAATTTAATTATGAAAAGAAATCAAAATCTTATTTGTAAAAATACAATTTACCTGAAGGTTATTTTTATGATACCTCTCTCAATCTCTTTGTCTCTTTTTCTCTCTCTATCTCTCTCTATCTATCTCTTTCTGCTTCTCCCTCCAAACCCCTGTATTTATTTCCCTAACCTCTCCCTTTTTGAATGTCTTTTTATTACTTTCATAAATATAAACACTCATTAATATATAAGAAAGCATAATTATCAAAATGTTCAATATATATATATATATATATATATATATATATATATATATATAATTTATATATATATATTCATATTGAAATATTATATATATATATATATATATATATATATATATATATAAATATCATACATATATATATCTATATATCTATATTGATGCTTGTATGTATATCATCATATATATTGCAAAAAGATACAAACATGTACACATCTCAATAATTTAATTATGCTTATTGCAAACCAAACATATTTATATAAATATTCAAAATCCTCAATTTTGTATTCCTATAAAAAAAAGAAAAACAAATAAAGTAGATGTTTCTGCTTCCTGAAAAAAATTTTTTCCTTCTGTTCTATTTTTTCTTGTTTTTGTTCTTTGCTTCATAAATCAAAAATTATATTGAATAAAATCAGGATGACATTTGACTTTTGAGGATCCAACTTGTTTTTATTTCTTTACTTCCCTCATACATTATCTATCTATCTATCTATCTATCTATCTATCTATCCTAATCAGTTCATAGCTAGCTAGCTAGCTATCTATTTAGCTCTCTATTCTAATTCCTATCTATCAATCAATCTCTCTATCTCAGTCCTTTTGTATGTCTTTTTATATGTCTCTGTCTCTCTGAACTTGTTCACATCTAGCAACCTTGTTTATAATCAACTGATATATATTTCTAGGTAGATATATATATGTGTGTGTGTGTGTGTGTGTGTGTATGTGCCAGCTTTTATCAATATATATATATATATATATATATATATATATATATATTGAGAGAGTGAGAGAGAACAATAGATATAGATATAATGAAGGTTGATATGTCATTATATATAGAAGCCAGAGCAATATATATATATATATATATATATATATATATATATATATATATATATATATGGGGGGTGTATCAATAAATGATACTTGTGTTTTTGAATTAATAAATGATAACCAATAAAATGGTAGTTCCTTTTAATATATTTAGCATGTAGACTTGTCAGGTGCCTGCTAAAAAAATGGCCAACAGGAAAAGTAACATTTTTTTCCAGAAATACTTTTAAAATATTACAGAAACGACTACTATATATATATATATATATATATATATATATATATATATATATATATATATGTATGTATGTAAATAATAATAATAATAATAATAATAATAATAATAATAATAATAACAGAAATTCAAAATTTTTAATGATCAATTATAATCAATGCTTTTTTAAAATTTAATAATGCATGACAGCTGTTTCATGATCAATTCAATTATGCAAATGGACATTTCATGTTCAGTATCATTGATGATTAGATAAATAACATTGATTGTAATAATAATGATTATTATTATTATTATTATTATTATTATTATTATTAATAGATTTTTTTTTTTTAAATTGAGTTTTCTGCAGAGAATAAGAAACAAAAGAACAGGTAAAAAAAAAATAGAACAGAAAAATAAATAGTAAATTCTTAAAAAAATAATCAATTTATTCATATGACATATTTCATCTCTACATCTTCATCAGATTCTCTCAGATTGTTTATACATATGTGTGTGTGTGTGTGTGTGTGCGCATGCGTGAGTGTGTGTGTGTGTGTGTGTTGTTTAAATGATAATAGAATTTAAATTTAACACTGTAGTTTTCTTATTCCTTCATATATTTTTTACCAAATTGTTCAATATATATATATATATATATATATATATATATATATATATATATATATATATATATATATATACAATGATAGATCGATAGAGAACAATATGGTAAAAGTATATGTATATGTATATATATACAGAAACACATACATTTATATATATATATATATATATATATATATATATATATGTATATATATATATATATATATATATATATATATACGTGTATGTGTGTGTGTGTGTGTATGTGTGTGTGTGTATTCATATAAATATGTGTGTGTATATATATATATATATATATATATATATATATATATATGTGTGTAGATATACATATATATGTAAGAGAGAGAACATTATATATATATATATATATATATATATATATATATATATATATATATATATATATATATATATATATGATTTTCCAAGTAATAATCTCTTGATATATTTCCTATGACATAAGAAATTTACATTTATTTGTTTTCATTCAACATTTTTGTTTATGAAAATTTTGTCAAGCAAAGATAAGAAACAAAGAAATTTTTGCCAAAAAATAACATTCTCCTGAAATTTTATTTGTTTTTTTTTATTCTTCTGACCTTAAATATGGAAAAGAAAATCGGAAATTAAAACAAGGATACAATTGTTATAAGAGTTCAATAAGTCTTGTTTATTAATAATAAAGATGTCATGTCTTTTGATTTTGTTCTTTTCTTCTCCATTCTTTTATTCACAATTGTTATAATGCCAAGTTATTGGTTGATAGTTCTTGAAATTTTGGCGTTTTTTATTGAGGGTTTTTTTTTTTTTGTTTTTTTTCTCCTTTTGTTCAAAAGATTTCCTTTTCTTTTTTTTCTGATTTGTGTAAATGATTTTTTTGGGGTTTCTGATGCCTGCCATTGACTTACTGGTGGTTCCACCATTTGTCAAGGAGGTTTTCAGATTTCTCTTTCACACAAGAGAAACTTGTTTGCTTTACAAAATGCAGAAAGGTTGACTGATAAAAAAATATTCAACTGGATGTTTGACAATAGAAATTTGGTAAAAACAGGAAACAGAAGAAAACTGAAACAAAAGTAAAAGAAGAAACATGCTTTTCTTGAAAAGTTTGTCTGAGATGAAAAAGAAGAAAAAAATTCTAATACAAAATTTTACCTTTAGGCTTCTGCAAAAGAATTCCTAAATAAATTCTCACAAATATAGAGAAGATTTGACAAGTATGATATTTTGCGGTTTTTGTTTTTTTTTTTCAATTTTTTTAAGGAGCAAATCCCAACTGAGACTTTGTGTGTTCACTTCACTCTATTATGCCAAAATCGAGGTAAAGGTTAGTAAATATCTTTATTTTATATATATATATATATATATATATATATGGATGTAAATAATGGAAAAGAATCTGACTATTTGGAGAAAGATTGCAAAACAAAGTAATGCAAAGTTAAGAATTCAATATAAAAGAAAATTGATGCTATAACATTTTGGTTTCAATAACTATCATCAGCATTTAGAAAAGATGGTATTTGTTGTCATTGATTAGTGATCGGATGACACTTGATAACATCTTTTCTATGTCCTCCTGATGTCCTTATTAAAACCAAAATATTATTGCATTGAATTTCTTTCATATTAAATTCTTCACTAAGGATTATTTTGTTTTTCAGTTCTCTCCATATATATATGTATATATATATATATATATGTAAAGACACTATTACATAGTAGTAATGAAAAAACAGAAGTTACATCACTTTTGTTATAGATCCTCTCCTGAGGACGGCCCAAAATCGGGCAGAAAGTTCTAGGGATATATACAATTATGGAAAGTACATCAATCAATTCCCGTCGAATACGATAAAAGCAATACGGCAATACGAACAGATCAACAAGAAAATATGTACACAGAAAATGTCTATTATGTTCAACGAAATTTGTATTAATGAAGAAATTCTGCCAAAATATACATATATATATATATGTATATAAACAGAAAACAAAATTGCAGCACTGTAAATATATGTTTCAGTTCAATCAAGATTAAGCATACAGATAATATATCTGGATTACCTTACAGACGAAAATATGAACAGTTTGTAACAAAATGTGTCACTAGTGCTCAGGCCTTATGCACATACTATACTTAGATCATCAATATGTGATTCTTCATTCAAATTGGTGAAATTTTATTTTCAGTCATTTGATAGATAGATAGATAGATAGATAGATAGAAAGATTAGGAAGAAAAACTGATTGATAGATAGATGTTGAGAGAAAGAGAAAAAATACAGATATAGATGGCTGTACCTTTGCATAGGAATACATCTTTTACTTTGGGTTGTCTGGTACAAAGTCCTAAATGAATAAAGTAAAGTGAGAAATGAACTCAACAACAAAAGTGCTCTATTTGTTATTTACGAGGTTCAGTTTAATCTGAAACAAGACAGTTATGTTTGGCACCTGTTTGGACTTAAAGACATAACACTTACAAAATTGTCTTCAAGATCAGTCTGATAATCCCCCTCCCTCCCAACCATATATATATGAACATACACACATATATACCTATATACATACATAAATTTCTATTCGTATATTTACATCCCTTTGTAGGTGCTTCTTAAAAGTCAATAATTGTGGGTTTAATTTTTAATGAATGTTTCCTAAATTTTTTGCACAACACCTGATTATATTTTTATGTATTTCTTTTTCAGTCAGTTTGTTTATATGAATTGGTGATTATATCTATCAGTCTTTCTATCTATCTAATTAGCTCTCTGTCTGTCTGTCTGTCTGTGTGTCTCTCTCTCTCTCTCTTTATCTATCTATCTATCGATCTGATTTGCCTGCTTTTACCGCTGTTTTCATTTTATCTATGTGAGTATACAAATTTTAATTCTACATATATATAAGTTTGTGACAATCTATTTTATGTGTGTTCCTATATATGTATGGTGGAGGGGTGATTTCTGTTGACACATTGTAGAGTATAAGGTTGTAGCCCCACTGTATCAGAGATGATGCTGCAGTTTCTGTTACAAATAGGTTTTTACTGGGAGAAGTCGCAACCTCCCCAACACACCAGATCTGGAAATCAGTTTTTTCTTTTCCTAGATTGGTTTACTTTACCAGAGATCTCAGCCTGTTTTACCATTTCCCAATTGCTGGAGGTTAAAGATTTGGATTCATGCCTTTCCTAAGAGAAATACTAACTGCTTAGTCTATCTATCAATGCCTCCCTAACTGAGCAAGAATGAGATATGATTGTCACTGTCTTCAATTTTGTCCAAATAGAACAAACTATGTACCTTATATTTTTTGGTATTTAATTGGCATTTTTCCTTGTGTGCTTTTCATCATCATAGATCTTTTTTAAGCTGCCAGCCATCAAAGTACTGAACAGACTTATTGCTGTTCAAATTGTAAATTTATAGAGCACTCAGGTTGTTTACTATATGTAATGATATTTTTTTCTTTAAAATGTTGAGAAACTTTTACTCTTTTTTTCTCAAAGTATCACTGATCCACCCAAATGAATCAAGACATCTAGACTGTAATCTAGACATCAAGTCATCAACCTTTTATTGTTGAAGTTTCTCACTTTCACTTATATTTCAAATTTCAAATTTGAAAATTTGAAACCTTGAAAGCTTCAGTCTCAATACTTTTGGATTCCATTTTATATATTCATACACACACATGCAAACTATGGATTTGTTTACCTTCAGTGATAATGTGAATGAAAGATGTTAATTACTGACAGACAGGAAAAGGTCAGAATGAATTTCTACCATCTTTTTTCAGGGTCAAGTGTTCATTTACTGCTTTCCAGACATTGGCAACTGCAATTACCTTGATTTTTCAATTGAGCCACTTGGACAAATTGCATTCGTTTATTAATTAAACTGGCAAGATTATTTGGAATTAGCCAGATTTAGACAACTTCTGTGAATGTTTGCCTTCATTAACCTCTGTGTTTGCTTTGATCCTTCATTGAATTTCGATTGCTCATAATTAAAACAATGTTGTAAAGATTAAATAATAATATAATAAGATTTTTAAAAATCCATCAGCTATTAGAACCTGTTTTTTTTTATAAAGATATTCATTCTAGCGATCAATACAGAATGCCATTCTTATGTCTATTTTTGTTTTCAGACATGAAAATAGCAAATAAATACCACACAAAAATAATGCATTAAAATCCATTCATTTTCTCATCAATTACAATAGCTCTCTCTCCCCCCTCTCTCCCCTACTCTCTCTCTCTCCCCTACTCTCTCTCTCTCTCCCCTACTCTCTCTCTAGCTCTCTCACTCTCTCTCCCACTCTCTCTACCTCTTTCTCTCTCTCTCTCTCTCTACCTCTCTCACTCACTCTCCCATTTTCTTTCTCTTTCTCTCTTTCTCACTCACTCTCCTACTCTCTCTCTCTCCCTCCTCTCTCTCTCTCTATATATATATATATATATATATATATAAAACCAGATTTTCTCAATTTGGTTGTATTTAACCAGCCCCTCTTCTACTAAGTACAGGATGTGACACATGGTCAGCTTTAAGTGAAGAACAGCTTTTTTGATTTGAGAGTTTTTCTTCTCTTTACTGAGGATAAAGAACCTATTTTTCAATACTGTTTATCCAAAGCTGGAGAAAGAAAAGAACGACTGATGTCTTTCCCAAGGGCATTAGTTCAAAATGAAATCCAAACAGCCTCATACAGGATTTAAACTTAGGTTACTAATTCTAATTCCAGCAATGATTACCATTATGCTAAATACCCTTCCATAATTTGGTAATTTGTAACTTCTCCAGAAAAACAGAGCATTGTAGGTTTGGTCAGATTTCTTCTTTTAATGGCATATTAATCTTTATGGGTTATTTAATGTCAAAGCTTTGTAGAAGAACAGTAGTTGAACTATCGAACTGTCGAGGGTGACCCGAAGGCTCCCCTTTTGATAACAACTACACCAAGGTGTAGGGGAAGGCACTACTCCTTTCCCTGGTTGCTTCACTTTTACCCTTGATCCTTACCTTATAATGCTGAGTGTTAAGCAATGAAGCATCAAGTACCATTTTTTTAGTCTTTGGTATGACCTGACTGGGGAATGAACCCAGGTCTTCCAGGCTATTGGCGTACACTCTAACCATTATACCAACGTCTGATATAAAGTAATTATTTCTAATTAATAGTAGGGGATGTCCTCGTGGTGTAATGGTTAAAGCGATGGACTGTGAAATCGTAGTAAGCTAGTTTGTATTCCAATCGTGCTATTACATTCACTGTCGGGCAAATACCCTTGGGAAAGATATGAACCCCCTTATCCTCCCAGCTATAGGTTAAATAGTACCGCTACTGTTCTTCTAGGAGAATGGCTTTGGCATTAAATAACCTACAAAGGTTGATATGCCATTAAACAAAGAAATCATATCCTTAATTAATAGTAGTCATTTGTTTGCACATGATTATATGGTTTTAATTATTCTTGGTAAACAATTATAACTTCAATTAACTTTTCTTAACGCAAATAATTTACAGATATATGGCATCAAGTATTTCAACAGAATAGGAATAATTTTTAAACCTATCAATTTGACCCAGAGGGAACCCAAACAGATACTACAATCTGGGTCATAGTGTACCTGGAAGTAATGGCAGTAAAGAGGTACTGCACAGTCCCCAGATCTCAAGAACTATAGCCGCACCATCAGATGTAGTTTAGTGTCATACTTTGCATGTCCCCTTTTTTTTAGGAGTGGGGTCTAACCCCTCAGTAGGTGATACAGTCAGCATATTCTAAGAGGTGTCAACAGGAAAAATTTATTTACAAATGGGTAACTCGGAAACACCATGCTTAAAATTCAATAGATATAATTTCTGGGTTTATTCCTTCAAGGTTTAACCCCAGATGAAGTATTTTGGTTGATTTTAGTTCCAACTTTTGATCAAGTGCAAAATAGATGATTGTTTGTTTACTGTTTTCTCAGTCAAATGAATCTACCTAATGGACTAAGCCCTATTGGTAAGTAGAGCAACTTGAGCCACCCAAATGCATTTGATATATAACGGCAAGATGCAACTTTAGCTCACATTACTATGAAATTTTGAACTTTTTCAAATTCAACATAAAACTGCATCTTGTTTGATATACCCAAGCCCTAAAAACAAAAAAAAAACTTTATTACTCCCAAAAATTTTGTAAAAAGTCAACAGGTATCTGTGGATAAAAAATCATTTCATAAATACATTTATATCAGATACACCTCATCACACAAGATCAACATTTTTTTCCCTTCAAAATTTTACTTGCTTTTCTGAATGTATTGAAGAATTGCAGTTGTAAAACTCCAATAATCTTTTTATTTGCAAGTTTTTTTATTTTACGATCAAAACTGCATTTGAGTCATTCAATTAATTGCCAAAGGTGCTGCATCAAAAGGGTTAAACCTCATCAAATATGTTCCAGTATTTTCTTCAGATTTGTCATCACTTTCATCTTCCCATTTTTCTTCTAATGGTTAAAAAGACATGCAGGTAATAGCTGAACATCCAAAGTTATTAGTTTGATTAGAAGCATTTAGTTTTCTGCCAGCAACTCATTAGTAGAACACACAAGTTTCAGTTTATTATTTCTTAAGCATTGCTTCATCTGGTAAATGGGATTCAAGTTGCTTACAGCACCTTTTCTATTAACAAAATATCTCATTCAGCTTCAGAACTCTGTTACCTTAGGTAATATCAATCACATTGCATTAAGAGTAGGGTCAGAGGCACTCCTAAATGAGTACACACTGTAGGAGATGAGTAGTTTTTGCTACTATAATCACATACTCATGAATGGTTCTTGCAACAAAGTCATCCTCATGTCATATTTTGCTCTAGTGGCAATGGAGTCTATCTGCTGATAGAAAAGGCCTATTGTATGCATATTAAATATGAATTCATACAAATGAATTTAATAAAAATGATTTGAAAAAATTTTTAAAACTTAGGATGAAAGAAAGAAAAACAACAAGAAGAAAATGAGAAGAAAGAAAAATAAACCATTGGAAATTTTAAAAAGAACAAAGAACGGAAGGAAGAAAAAAGTGAAGACAAAGAAAGAAAAAAAGAATGAAAGAAAGAAAATGGTTATTCATCAAGAAAAAAGTGAAGACAAAGAAAGAAAGAAAGAAAGAAAGAAAATGGTTATTCATCAAGAAAAAAGTGAAGACAAAGAAAGAAAGAAAGAAAGAAAGAAAGAAAGAAAATGGTTATTCATCAAGAAAAAAGTGAAGACAAAGAAAGAAAGAAAGAAAGAAAGAAAATGGTTATTCATCAAGAAAAAGTGAAGACAAAGAAAGAAAGAAAGAAAGAAAGAAAGAAAATGGTCATTCATCAAGAAAAAGTGAAGACAAAGAAAGAAAGAAAGAAAATGGTTATTCATCAAGAAAAAAGTTGGATTCTTTTCACTTTTAATACATTTTGTTTGCTTTTCACTCGTTCCCCAGCAGAATTCATCTGTCTTTGTCCAGTTTATAAGCATTATTTCAATCCGAGTTGCTTCTAGTAGATGAAAGTAAGTGCATGTGTTTTTGTGTAGAGAGCAATTTTCTATTTGACTTTTTATTATCTGTTATGGCACTCATAATTAAAAACTAGACATGTTACAATTCTAATTCTACCATTTCTTCATATCAGAACCCTCAACCTACTCAGCAGACTATTGGTTTAGTTTCTTTGTTTAACTGCATAGCAACTTCTGTTGTTTATTTAATGCAAAAGTCATCCTGGTAAAAGATCAGTGATACTAATTATCCAATAACTGAGGTGGGGCTTCATTCCAATCGTATTAGATCAAGATGAATGTAATAATAAAATTTGAGTTGAAACTTACTTGGATTTTGCAGTCCAGGACATAAGCCACTATACGTAAGTAGAGTTGTTTATGCTTTACTATTGTGATGCAGCCATTTCTTTTACCCTTGCTGAGAGGTGTTATTTGGAAGCTCAGACTTACATTTGTTTTATTAGGGTGAATCAAAAGTTTTGCAATCATTTGGTAACATGAGACGCAATTCTCAATACATTAATCTAACTGCCAATTTTTGGTCAAAGGTGGATCAAGATTTAGTATCTTGTATCTTCCCCACCTCTCTCTCTCTCTCTCTCTCTCTCTCTCTCTCTCTCTCTCTCTATCTCTATCTCCTTATTTTCGTTTTTATTAACCTGTTGTTTTGTTTGAACTAAATATTCTTTCTCATTTTTTCTTTTTTTTTTTCATTGAGAGTTCTGATATGAAAAAATGGTCAAATCAGAATTGTAACATGTCTAGTTTTTAATTATGAGTGCCATAACAGATAATAAAAAGTCAAATAGAAAATTGCTCTCTACATAAAAACACATGTACTTACTTTCATCTACTAGAAGCAACTCGGATCGAAATAATGCTTATAAACTGGGCTAAAACGGATGAATTCAACTAGTGAACTAGTGAAAAACGAACAAAATTTATTCAAAATAAAAAGTACCCAACTTTTTTCTTTGTTTATTTCTTATTCTTTCTGAACTTTTTCTACTTTGATGAGACAAAAGTTTTGCAATATTTTATTTATGTGAGGCCCAATTCAGCAGCTGAAAATGCTTTTACTGAGGACATGAAAATAATGAACCACACAAGACTATGAAATACTGAACTCACCTGATATTCTCCAAGTGTTACTCACCAAATTTGTCTTGGAGAATGGCATCAAAATCCATGATTTTAGGGCTACCTGACCTTGCCTGAACATTGAAATTCTTACAACCCAAGTAAAATTTCTTCAACCATCTACTTGTTTTACTGTGATCAACTTTGCCTTCACCTTTCACAGAAGGTGGACCATTTTTTTTAATCATTGTAGAGAAAGCAAACAGAGAGCATGTGCTTACAAGTAAATGAATAACATATAAAAAAACAAACAAAACCTGATCATTTTATCAGGAATTGCAAGGAAACAATAAAGTATTCACTTTTAATTATGATATTTTAAAAAACAATCTTTACTTAATCCTTCAAAGGCCTTTTTGCAATCTTTTCCTGCATTTTAATATTGAATTGATCAACAAGCAGCCAATAGGAAATGCCTTACATTGAGATATTTCAAAATAAGTGAAATATCAGTCTACTTGCAAAGGGATTATACTTCCTGTTTATTATATTTGTCAAAGAAAAAAGACAACAACAATCACTCTCAGATCAACTTTGGTCCAAACATCTAATGTGAGTCATTTCATTGATAAGGTAAATTTTGCCGAAGGAGTTGGCAAAGAAAGCACTCTTTATCAGCGGAACTTTTTTCAAGGAAATTAATTGGGATGGTACCTTTCATATCCCAGAAGGCTATCAGTATGACCTTTTTTTACCAACTGCTGCACCAGGAACTTTTTTTTTGAGGAGAGTCAGCATCCATAGATTGTCTTTACAACTCATCCTTTTTGTGGTAAACCCATGTTTAAACCATTTATAAACATTTTTTATAAACATATTTCCCCATTCATATCTAAATTTCATATAGTTTGCACTTCACAGCCACCAAAAATTTGATGACAGACTTCTGTTCACTCCTAAATCAATTTGTTTGATTCACTGCCATTTTGAATAGCTTTAAAACAATTATTTTTTTAAAATTAAATTGGCTTTTGTTATAAAACAAATCCAAATATTGGAGAGTTTAAATTTATCAAAAAATTCTTTAAAAAATTATTTTGCTTTAAAAAAAAGATCCTTCATTTATTGAAAAATCATTATATTAAAAAAAAAGAATAATTTTCCCAGTATAATTGCAGAAACCAATAATTTGAAGAAATCTTATTTTTGCATAAAAACTGTTAATCTGTTCAAAAAAGTAAGGAATGAATATAAAAAAGAAGCGAAAAGAATGAAAAGAAGAAGAAAAGGAAGAGCTAATAAAAGTAAAACAAAAAAGAACAATCAAGAAAATTATTTAGAAGGAAGAATTATTGAAAAATAGAAAAATAATGACTGAAGAAAGAAAGAAAGAAAGAAAGAAGGAAGAAAATCAACAGAGAAGGCAAATAAAAGAGAAATCTTTTTTGAGTTTCATAAAAAATGATGTCATAATAAACTTAAGAAAAAGTAAGAAAACGAATAACAGCAAAAAGACTCTTCGTCTATTTAAAAAATAGAAACTAAAAAAGTAAAATGCAAATATACCATAAAATTACCATCAGTGCCATAATTTTGACTGTTCACGGTAGGTAAA
>CAUZXS010006413.1:132500-140000 GCA_963585895.1 Sepioteuthis lessoniana
TTAACCCTGAGATTCTTATTATTATTAGTTTCAATTATTAAATAGTTGAAAAAATCATAATCAAGAAAAAACAAAACAATTGAATCCTTTTTTAAAAGTTTGCAACATCAGAGAATAACATTGATAACTCTGATTAACACTATTTTTAATGCTAAGAAACAAAGTTCATTGTTTGTTAATTTGATGTTGCTGATTCCACCAAAAATGATTTTTATGTTTTTAATGGTTTGTTACCATTTTTGCTGCTCTTCTTTAATTGCACATTTTTGGAAAAAAGATCAATTTACAATCTTGGCTGATCTCAAAATTTAGTCAAGAAAGGTTGTTGAAATTCGTGAATTTTCAGGTAGAAAGAGCAATTTATGTAAGCCACTTGAAATAAACTATTTTCATAAGAAAAAAAGAGTTTTTAAGTCAAAAGATTTTAAATAGAAATACCAATTTATTGCCAAAATTCTAATTAGAAGATAAACTTTATCCGTAAAACACTTCAGTAAACCTGATGTCACCGTAATAGGTGGCATAAAAAAATGGAACCCTAAAATTTTCTGTTTGGTATTCATAGATTTATTCCATTTCTTTTATCTCTTCACTACAGAATGAAAGCAAGTTTTTGTTTTCACAGAAGGAAATAAACTCCGACTAAAGACATCCCAATTGAATGCATCAATTCCATTGTTTCACCTTCATCATCAGAAAACTCATTAAGGACAATGAACATGTTAATTCAATGAATGACTTGGAATTAAGTGCTTGGACATCGTTTGTTGACATGGGGAAAATTTTAAGGCAATCATTGGCCATAAACTACAAAGAGTTTGTGGAAAAACTGTTGAGAAATCTACAGGTCATCTGTGCTAATATGAGTATTAAAGTTCACTTTTTACATAACCATCAAGACAAATTTCCGGATAATTGTGGTGATGTGAGTGACGAGCAAGGAGAACGATTCCATATGGATATCAAAACTATAGAAGAGCACTACCACGGATCGTGGGACAAATGAATGATGACTGACTATTGCTGGAGTATCAAAAGGGACTTAAATAACTTTGAACATAACACACAATGAAGAAAAAGAAAATTTTTACCATAGTTCTTATATTCACAAAGATTTTATTTCTGTTGTTAGTTTATCATATGATTTGATGAAAATACATGTCGGTCTTCGTACATTCAATCATGTTATTGTTGAAGACTTAGGGTCTGACTGTTATAGCAAAAGTAGTATTTCTCACTAAGTTTACCAATATTTGTTGGTTTAAATACGAATTGAGAGGTTTCTATGATTTTACTTTGAGAAATATTGCCATCGGTCAATATCATATATACAAAAAACAAATAAAAAAATGTTTTTTTTCCAAAAATGAGGTATTTCTGTACATTAAAAACAGTAGTAAACCTAGAAAGTGTAAGCTCATCTTAAGATTCAGTGCCCTAAAAAAATGTTTGGTGCCTTAACAACATTTCAAAAAAATTTTTTGTTTACCCATGTAATGTATTATAGGTTTAAGTTCAATTTACATTGATGCATTCAATCTGAAGACATTGATCAGCTTGTCAATCTCAAAATGTAAGCCATCATGAAATAACCATTTTCTGGTGATGACCTTTAGTTGGTTGGTTGGTTGGTTGGATTTTATGCCATATCAATCCTTGAGGGTTAATGCCAATTCCTATTTATAAAAATGTATTAAATATATATGATTTTTTAACAAATAGTTTGGAGGCAACATTTTTAAACGAGCCAGAGCTTATTTGGTTTGGTTGAGTTTTATGGCATATCAACCCTTGTAGGTTATTTAATGCTATATCCTCTTTATAGATGTTATATATGATTTGTAAATTCATCTTTAGTAGAGAACATTTTTAAATGAGCCAGAGCTCATTTGTTTGTACATAGTTAAATGATTGTACACATGAATTATAAGTTGATAGTTTGTTGGTATATGTATTTTTAAATAAGCCAGAGCTAATTTGATTGGACACAAGTATTACTATTATTTGCACACAGTTAAATGGATCCAAATATTCTTACTCATGTAGTTCTATTTAGTATTAATCATTTGTTTGTACTCACTTAAATGGTTTCAGATATTACTATATAACAGTTTTATTTTGACACAGTAAATGGTTTCAAGAATCGCTATGTAACACTAACGATACAATTTAGGAACAAAGTGTTTCAGGTATTGCTAATCAACTCTAATTCAATTAAACATCAATCATTTGTTTACACACAGTTAAATGGTTAAATTTCCGACAATTCAATTAAACGTAAGTCCTTTGTTTGAGCACTGTTTAAATGTCAAACAGTTCTATTTGACCCATAGATAGGACCCTATCTGGTAATTCCACTCCAGGTTAGAGTGGGCTTGGGAGCAATGTCAATGAGAAGGTACTCCATATTCTCCAGAGCTTCAGGACAGGAGCCTCATCATCCAATAGTTTAATATAGTTGGTGTATTCTACAACCCCAGCTGACTGGGCTGGATAGCCTTAGATGAAACTGGTCAGGATAAACAAATTTATATATGAAAAAATTGTTATCAATGTTTTTTTCTTCATAATTATACTCTGTTTTCTCATTAGCATAGTTAGTTGAATTTATGGCGCACTGACATAGAATATTTCTGTTATCAGCTCATCCCCAAAATGTGGTTGGTTCTACACAAAACTTCAAATCACTTATGTTTGTTGTCCAATCATTTGTATCTTAATTGAAACAATAAATCATCATATATTGTACTGAACTATACAATTCTTTGTCTATATGGTGAATGAAAATCTTTTTATAAAGCAGATTTGTTCCTACTATATTCTGTGAAAAGCAATGGCTAACTCTATGTTGCTCTTAGAAAAACAAGAAATAAGATAAGAGAAAAATTACAAAGGATAAAGTGAACTTGCAGAATCATAATCTATCGATCAATCTACTTTATTCTTTGACTTGAAGGAATTAGACTAACTTACAAGTACAGACAGATTATGAAATTCTGGATAAACCCATAGAATCACACATCTATCTATCTATCTATCACATTCTGTTCATTATATATATATATATACATAACATTATCTTTCTTTCTTTCTTTCTATCTAATTAATTAATTAATTCACTGAGTTATGTTTTGTAAATAGAGCTAGATTCAATAACTGCTGCTTAAATAACACTACAGAATTGTCTGTTGCCAGACACCAATCCTATATAATTTACTTCTTTCTTTCTTTCTTTCTTTCTTTCTTTCTTTCTTTCGTTCTCATTTATTCATCCTTTGCTTTTTGCACAAGTGAATTGAACAAGAAATTAGACAAGTTTAAAAGTAAAAGGGAAATATATGAAGGTGAGGCTAATAAGTATAAATTATCCATACATAAATAATCTCATCCAATGACTCATTCTTTCTTTCTTTCTTTCTTTCTTTCTTTTTTCTTCATTTCCATATTATTTATTTTTCTTTCTTTCTTTTGTTTATTAATTTCATATGGGCACATTTGTATTTGATATGTGTATAATACCCCAGAAATATATAATTGGGTGTAATAATGATATATTAGTTGTCAACACCCCCAGAATATACACGAGCTCAGCTTACATATATGTATATATGTTTTTTAAATCTTTTTTATTTATGTCTATATTTATATGTGCATGTGTATGTATGTTTATCTGCCTGTGCTTGTTCATATATGTATACGTCTATAGATATTTAGAGTATCAGTGCATAATGTTTGATTCAGATAATTAAATTTCATCCCATTTTTACGTGTATTGACAAAAGATAATATAATGAAGAATATATATATATGTATATATATATATATATTGACAAAGGATAATATAATGAAGAATATATATATATATATATTGACAAAGGATAATATAATGAACAATATATATATATATATATATATATATATATATATATACATATATGTGTGTGTGTGTGTGTGTGTGTGTGTGTGTGTGCGCGTGTGTGTGTGTGTAGTGTGTGATATTAATTTTATATATATACATGATATCAAAATAAACTTTTTTGGCAAGATTTTGCTCAAAATGTCTTAGATAATTCTTTTAAGGTCCTCAATTCCCTTATTAATCTGAGTCAATTTAAAATCTAAAAAGACAAAAAATGAATAGACTGTATGTAAACCTTGGTGTCATGGTCAGTATTTGAAATTATATATATATATATATATATATGTGTGTGTGTGTGTGTGTGTGTGTGTGTGTGTGTGTGTGTGTCTTATGTATGTACATATTACATTGATGATTGTGGACCAAAAGAAAAAAGGAAGTGAAATGTGGTACATGAAGTGGAAGCAGTAGAATAATTTTCAAAGGTTGATTTATTATTTCATCTGACATACTTATAGACTGACTGACTTTTTTCTTTCATATCTATTTCATAAGTATTTCTGGCTTTAACAAAGCAATGAAAAATCAAGAAAAAGTCATCAAAAAATGAGTGAAGATTGTCATCAGACAGTCAATAAGTAGATATCAAAAGAATTTAGCCACCCTCAAAAATTTTCATTTCTCATCCTAAAAATGTTATTTTTAATGAAACAAGTTAAGCACCTCAATTTTTTTATTTATTTTACTAAATTCAAGTCTTCCTCGGTAACTTTGACGTTACTCTAACCAGATATTTTCTTTTGAAAAATTGATTTGAAAGTGTTTTTCTTCTTTAGTGCTGAGCATGTACTACAGTGGATTATACTGTTGGGAAACATCGGGAAACGGGACAAAACACGACCAAAAAATTAGGGCTGGTAGATCAAAACTGACAAGACGAAAGGAAAATTTTATGAGAGTCACCAGTTTGCATGACAGAAGACTAAATGCTCCAAACATTGCAGCTCAACTGAACCAACATCATGAAAAATGTCAACATCTACTGTGAGAAGACTGTGAAGCTGGCCTCTGTGGTAGAATTGCTGTCAAGAAAGAACTGTTGAGGGAGCAAAAAAATGTCAAAAGGCTCCAGTGGGCCAAAGCGCACATAGAGCTGTGGAATAAAGTCCTTTGGATTGATAAAGTTTGAACACTTTGGCTCAAATAGGAGGGTCTATGTGCAGCAAAGAGTTTGTGAAAGAGCTGCAACCCCCTGTGTTGCACCAACAATATAGCATGGAGGAGGCTCTATTACAGTGTGGGAGGCTTTTGCCAATAGTTAAGTTGGAATTCCGCAGCAGCTGAAGGGCATATTGAATCAGACTGGCTATCACAGCATACTACAGTATCATACAATCCCATTTGGAAGGCGGCTTGTGGGTCTAGGATTTTTAACTCATGCAAGATAATGACCCAAAGCATACGTGTGTTACTCTGCCTGAGGTACATTAAAAGTAAAATAGAACAGCACATCCTTTAACTGATATCTTGGCTAGCACAATCAACATACTTAAAACCCAATGAGCTGTTGTGTGATTAACTTGAGCAAAAATTCAGATCTAAGCAACCCACAAGTGCAGCCAACCTCTGGCAACTTTTGCAGGAAAGCTGCACAGAATTTTTGAGTCTACCTCCAGTCTTTGGTGGAAAGAATGCTTAAAATCTCTGAAGAATTGACATTGGCCAAACAAGGTCATTTTTGATGGATCAAAAGTTTAAAAACTTTTTTAGTTTAATTTGTATCTAATGTGTCTTGGGAAGATTTATATTTCGTCTAATAAATAAAAACATTGTGGTGCTTAATTTGTTTTATTAAGAATAACACTTTTAGGATCAGAAGACAATTTTTTGAGAGTCGTGTGGTTCACTTGTTGGCTGAGTGGCGTGTTACTAAGTCTATTGTAGGGTTGGGCAGGTTTTAATTCCAGCTTCAAGCGTCCAACATGTCTAGCCATACTGAAAAGTTGTGATACAACGAAACAGTCTGTCTGTGCATGACAATGTATACACTCCCTCATGGATTGTTGAGCTCTCTGACAATAGAATATATGGCTGCCACTTGCATAATGCAAAGCTCTTCGAATGAATTGAGCACTCTGATATCCAATAAGGCAAAAATGTAAACAAACGAAGGCTACTACATAACGTCTTATAACTCCCGATTTGATGTGGTTCACTTGTTGGCTGAGCAGTGTGATACTAAGTCTAACATAGTTTTGGGCGGGTTTCGATCCCAGCTTCAAGTGTATTATGTGTCTAGCCATACTGAAGAGTTGTGAAACAATGAAACAGTATGTCTGTGGATGACAATATATATATATATATATATACTAGGGTGAATCAAAAGTTTTTCAACATTTTGGTATGTGCTAGTTTGCAGCATGTATATCTCATGACTAAACCAATTAAAACTGAGAAATGTATCCTCTGTGGTTAGTTGTATCATGGTAGTTGATGTGCTACATGAAAAGTATTGCTTCACTCCATGTGTATTTTGAAATCCATACAAATGAACATGAAATATAGTCTAATTCAATAACTTATACTTTACAAGGCTGAACAGGGTCTCAACCCCATGGAATCAACCAAAACTATTTCTTGTTAGAAAGTTGAAGGTGCATGATTGAAGAAATTTCACATGATTTGCAAGAATTTCAATGATCAGTTATGGTCAACTAGGCTTAAAACCATGAATTCCAAGGTCATTCTCCAAGCCCTAGGGGCAAACTCTGAGGGTTTCAGGCAAGCTCAGCATCTCATCTTGATGACCTTAACCAAAGCATCAAGATCATTTAAACTGTACTTCAAGTTACTATAATATGATAGAAATTTAACTCACCCTAATATATATATATATATATATATATATATTTAAATATATGTGTGCATATATACATGTATATATTTTGTCATTAATAAAATCTCCCAATAAGTAATACATAAAACTAAAGTTAGTCATAATTTACATAAACTAATATATAAGTTTCAATAAGGAAATATATTGCATATATATATATATATATATATATATATATATATATTAGTGTATACGAATATATATTTATATATGTATATATTTCTTCATATATATGAATATATATATATATGTGTGTGTGTGTGCGTGTGTGTTTAGACTCCTTATATAAGCTTACAGAAATCAACATAATGTCTTTATGCTCCTGTTTTTTATCATAAATTTTAGATATTTATTGGAATGTCTGCAAAAAGGAATTATCAGACTTATTCTCTGATCTATTTGAATTTATTTTCTCATCTTGGTTAACATAGTCACAACATTTTGGCTGTTTTACCCGGCAGGATTTTTCACTTAAACATTCAGTAACCATGTAGGAATTTTGAACCTAATTTTTCTAATTGTACTCAAGACTACCAGCAACCTAGGTGCATTAATCAAATGCTTTTGTGCATTTGGTTGTTATCCATGATTTTATATATATGTAAGTGTATGGTATATATATATATATATATATAAAGATAAATCTAACTACAGACACACACACACATATATATATATATATATATATTAATAAGAAAGGAAGAAAAAGAGGGAGAGGTAAGAAGGAAACATGGAAGAAGAAGAT
>CAUZXS010006413.1:145000-151394 GCA_963585895.1 Sepioteuthis lessoniana
CTAGATGGGTGGTTGGTGGTCGTACAGCTGTTGTTTTATGGAACGTTGCCTCTAGGATTTGTTCACTATAGCTCATAGTATTCTAGTGCATTTGCTGTCGAGGTTTTTCTCCGTACACTTAGTGTCAATGTGGTGCATTTATAGAGTAGTACTGATATGACTGCTGCTTTGAAAATGCAATATATATATATATATATATATATATATATATATATATATATATATATATATATATGTATGTGTGTGTGTGTGCATGTATGTATGTCTATGTGTGTGATTTTTCAAATATGTCATGGATAATTATAATGTTTCTTTTATTTTCTGAATTAGTCATGTTGTCTTGTTGGTTACTTTAATAATGTTGGAGACTGGAGACTTGTAGATACATGTCTTTTTCTAAAGGTGTAATCAGGAAAGAAACAACTTTCTATTTCATTTAATCTGATTTCATAAATAACTATTTCACAACTCTTAACCATGAAGATAGCAATATATATATTTGAGTGTGTACACACACACACACACACACACACACATATATATATATATATATATATATATTATGGCTACATGCCTATAATATAGGCATTATATGTGTGTATATGTTTGTCTATTTGAAGGAAAAACTCAGAACCAAAAGCTTATCCCCAAA
Organism: Sepioteuthis lessoniana; assembly: GCA_963585895.1. Classification (NCBI taxonomy): domain Eukaryota; kingdom Metazoa; phylum Mollusca; class Cephalopoda; order Myopsida; family Loliginidae; genus Sepioteuthis; species Sepioteuthis lessoniana. Next base: position 145,653 of record CAUZXS010006413.1, read on the forward strand.
GCCATTCCAATCTAGTTTTCAACCTCATTTAAGTAATTCCTGGAGATGCCAAGTTTTGTAGAATCTAATCCTTCCCTTGGACAACCTTAAAGGGGAGACCTGCTTCATAAGTAACTGCAGGTTTTCCATATAATCTTACTTTGGCCTGTGCTATGTGTGAAGAGTAAATCCATTTCCTTGTGACTGACAGATGCCATAGATTTATGTAAATAATTTGGAAGGTGAGGAAGTGAGGCAGGATGTAACACAAGGTCAATTTTTAAGAGGAATATGTATTTACCCAACCCCTCTACCATGGGCAGGATGTGACACAAGGTCAATTTTAAAGTTTAATGTAGCGGTTTTGTATTCAGAGTTTTCAGTCTCCTACTCTAGATGCTTGATTAAAGCTAAAGAAGCCTGTCTGCCCTACTATTTATAAATAGTTGGGAGAAAAAGAGATTGTTTTATGGTTTTCAAAAGCTCCCTCCAGGATTTGATCTTGGGTCAGAGATTTTATTTTCTATGATGATATTTTTATGCTAAATCTACCCTCCCCTGGAATAGCATCGAACTTAGGAACTGGTTTCGTGCAAAGCTTCAAGATTTGGTATGAATTTTTATTGGGGAATCATATGGACACCTTCTCACTATCTGTCCCTATATTGATCTTCTTAAGTCCTTTTGACGGCACCCTGTGTCTGCATAGAACAGAGGAATCTAAGTTTTTGTTTGTCACCAACACTGGTGTGTCCATGTATAGGACTCTACATTACTTATGAGTTTGTTCATACTTATCCAACCGTGTCCACCTTGTCTCACACATTTTACTTGAATGGTATTGGAGATGGGCAGTAAGTAGTTTTGTCGGGTGCTGCTTTCAGAACATGTTCAAAACAGAATTCATTATCATCATGCAGTTACATCTTCAAATTTTCAAGCGGTGCAAATGTACAGTAGTACTGACATGGTTACTGTTTGGAAGAATTCCTGTTTTATTTTATCCATTTTGTCAAGACCTATGAATGCCTTTTACCCATGCTTATGTTGACATCACTTTCAGTAGAGGAGATACTCATACTGAGGTATAGGAAGTAGTCTACTAATCTGGGAGATCACATTTCTCAATAATTTCTGACAACAGAGAATAAATTTTGTTGCATTGTGCATATATTTACCAACTCCTCCACCCGAACAGGAGGCAACACATGGTCAATTTTAAACAGATTTTTACAGGTTTCAATTCAGAGTTTTACTTCTCCTACATTGGTTGCCATATCATGGTTAAAGAACCCAGTCTGTCCAAATGTTTTAACCTAATAAAAAGTTACTGAATGAGAAATAATCAAAACAGAAGATGAAAATGAAATGGAAATCTTTATAACATTTATAAAATAAAATACTCACCGACAGCATGAAGAAGGTAATTCACTGCTTGTAGTATACTATTTAATCAGTGTATTAACACCCATCACAATAGTATCCAACATATTCATGAGGAATGGGACATAGCCATTAATGTTTATAGGTAGGGTATAAAACACCTACTATTTACTCATAGCCAGAAGGAGAATAGTTGGATGTCTACCTTCCCGAAAGGTATTAGCATCATGAGAAATCCAAACAGCCTGGTTCAGGATTTAAACTCAGGTCGCTGTGTCCGTTTCCTATGACAGTAATCATTATACCACAAATGCCTGCATAATGTAACTTATCATTCAGTATTTCATATTACAAACTTCAATTAGAAAATAAAGATACTTTATGACTCAAATCATTTTTAAATCTAAACAAAAAAAAATATTAATTAAATTTATAACTTATTGTTTAAGATGAAAAGGAAAAATTAGAACAAACTCATCAAAAATTCTCTGATTTTCAGGATTTTATATATTAAGTAGTTTTACTTGACGAGAGTCAAATAGAAATTGTTTTATTGTTATTATGACCAGCTGTGATTCAGAATTGAATCATTTAATCATCGGAAGTAGACACTTCAGTTTGTACACACACATATATATATATATATATATATATAGATGGGTACTTTTGTTCATTAGTAAATGTTTATATTAACAGTGAATGAAATACATACATACATACATACGTGTATGTATGTATGTGTATATATATATATATATATATTTAGAGAGAGAGAGAGAGAGAGAGAGAGAGAGAGAGAGAGAGAGAGAGAGAAAGATGAGAGTGTGAAACTAAGGAAAGATTTTCAAAGAATAATTCTTTCTGACTTGAGAATTTTTTTCTTATGTTTCTGTTCCATTGTCAATCATAAACAATTGTTTTCAAATTTTTCAAACATGTCAAAAATATTTAATATCATAATTATATAAAGATTTACTTTCACATATACAATAAGCAAAATCAGTCATAAAGTCTATCTATCTATCTATCTATCTTGGCTTACATTTATATTTATGAATATATTTCAGCTCATATATATCGATACATATGTATAGACACACAGACACACACACACACACACATACACAGACACACACAGACACATATATATGTAAAACATAGATGAATTTATATATATATATATATGTACACACACACACGCATATATATATATATATATATATATATATATATATATAATGGTTTTAAAGTCATTCTATATTTTATCTAACATTTTTTATTTCATCTGAAATTAGTTTACCAATTTCGATTGTATGCATATATATATATATATGTACATATACAACTCATTTTTACATGAAAAAATCCGCAAATAATTTTAAATTCAGTATTTAGGTTTTAATAATTTTATATACTGATGCTCTACAGGTGTTTTGAACTTAATATCTTTTTCAGATTTTAAATGCCTGAATAAAGTTCAGGTGATTCTTTTCCTGGTAAAGATTGTTTGAATAGGTTGTTGTGATTTCTGTTTAAATCCACTTTTTTGTCTTTAAATGTCAATTGGAATTAATCATCTGTCAATATAAATCATTTTTTACACATGAGTACGTATTCTCTGTGTGTGGGTGCGTATGTGTGTGTGTGTACTTGTACGGTACACTGATGCATTCATACACTCGAACGCACATATATTTTAAACATAGAGATTTTCAAGAGACTTGGGTCAATTTCTTGTTCTTTGTTCTTTCTTGTTTTCCTCTCTCTCACCTCTCTCTTATGTATTCAAGGGCATGGTATGGCCTTAAAATATAGGAGATTGCAATTGAACCCATATCTGGGTCAACTTCTGTCTCACTACTCCAATTGTATTCTATTCTATGGTGAATTTTATTCTAGGTTGAGGTTTTGGTATGAATTATGTAATCCTGGATTATTTCCAAAATATGGAAACAGTCTCAGGTCCAGGTATCTTTATCATTTCATTTCTATAAATTTGTTTTCTTATTGTTGCCGTATTTTTTACCAATGATTAATCCTTTTCCCTCAAGAATTCTCCTAGATCTGTTAGGGTGGCTCAAGTTGATGCCATTTTAGTTCTCATAACGGATCATAAGGTTTAGAAGAAATTTTTGTTGTAGAATTGGAAAGAGTTATTGTCTGGGAATAGTTCCATATTATCTGTGATAATTTTTTTTGTTAATCCTAAATGTAATCTTTCTGGGTATTTTTCGATCCAAAATGAGATGGCCTGTTTTCCTAATTCATTGAGGATATTACTAAATATGTTGGTGACGTCAAATGTTCATAGTAGTATATTGGAATTAGTTTTTTATGGTATTGAGTTTTAAAAGTAGATGTTATCATTAATATAAAATATCTATTTATCAAATGAGTCTCTAGGGCTTGAAATTTCTTTGTATTCAGACTTTTGTGTTTCTGCAGCAACTTTTAATTGTTCGGACTCGGCAATTTTTGGTGATCTGTAAAAATTGCTAATTTTCTGAATTTTGTTAGGAAGTCATATTTAATTTTAGTTAAGGTTTCATTGTGAATTGAGCAGAATTTTGTCATTTTTGATATTGTCTATGTTTGTATCAATTAATTTGTAGTTGATTTAATCCCTTAGTATTTTCTGATTTTTTTCAGTCCTTTTGTTTAAAATCACTACCGTGCTTCCCTTGTCTGTTTCTTTATAATTATGCAGTTGTTTTCCTAAGTATTTTAAAAGTTGTCTTTGTTTGAGTGATTGGATGTTATGTACTGTTTTTCGTTTAAGTTAATGTTCTAGATCTTTTCTAGAATGTGTTTAAAACACTGCCATTATCTTTGCCCAAAAAGAAATTGGATTTATTTTTTACTGGGGAGTCATCTGTATTTTCTTTGTCGTGGAATTTCTCATTCAATCCAAATTTTCGTTCAAAATCTTTAAGGTTTTTTTTTTAATTTTCCAAGATTGCTTTTTGGATGGGGCAAAATTTTACATCTAGGTTTAATAAATCAATCTGATTTTTATCTAATTCATATGTTGGTTGATTGATTTTATTGTTTTTATCCCTCAGGTAATTCTGTGTGTTTACTTTTCCATTGCGGGGTGAATTATTGTGGATGTTATTTAACCAGTTCTGCATTTGTGGGTCTATATGGTGAATTGGCCTATTTTATGTGCCTGATAGTACATTATAAAGATTTTTTTTTTTCTCCAAAATATGGTTTGTCCCTGTGTGGCTGTCCTTTTTTAGGTAGATGGACAATTTTTTTGTGTGTGATGGTATGTATGGGGATTTAATTTTTCTTATGGAATTGTTTGTTTGAGTTTGTATTTTATTTAATAATTCCATCTGTTGTATGGATATTTATAAGTGTGGTAGTATGAATTTTTTTTATATTGTATGGTTTTCTTCATGGGTAATAAGGGTGTGTATGCTTTGTTGTTCAGTGGAATCTGTGGGGGTTTGTTCTGATATGTGCTTGTGTAGGTTCTTTTTTGTGAGTTTTTCTTTTCTTTTTTTAATTTGTCATCTTCTCTCTGTAAACTTTTCCATTTTTTTTCTTTTTTTGTGACATGGGGGGTAGATTTCATAACCATGTAATTTTTCTATTCAAGATTTTTTAATTTCTTCTTCTTCCTTTTGCATTCTTCTGTCCATAGGAATTGTTGATCTATTGTAGAGTAAATTATTTGATTTTAGTCAATAGTTTCTGGTCTATTTCTACATTTTTGTTGTGTTTTATGTTATTTTGTCTTCTAATAGTTCTATCTGAGCTTTTAATTTTATTAATTTTAATTTTGTTTTTACTTTTCTCTGTTCCTCAGCGTCTTCTAGAGTAATTTTTTTCTTAAACTTTTTCGGATGATGATTTCATATATGTCTATGAAATCATTGTAAATCATTGATGTTGCTTTACTTTTAAAAGCATTGAAGAATACTATCTTCCTTTAAATTTGGAGGTTTCACACATTTTTAGATTTTTTTTTTGCGTTCTTTTTTTGTTTTGTTTGATTACTTTTGTATGTGGATTTTTCTTTATATTTTGTAGAGAGATCCATAATGCGTTTCAAAATAGTCTACAAATGATTTTACATAATTTTGGTTAGATTCCTTTTTGTAGAGGTATTTGTTGGTCTATAATGATGTTTATTTTTCTGTTAGATAAATAGATAGATAGTGGGTGATGCCAATTTTTATTATCTTAAAGTATATGAATACTTATTGCCAGTTGATATTTTCATGAAATTTTCTAGTTGTTTTGATAAAGATAAGACATCTATCATTGCCCCTTTTTTTATGCATCTGAAAAGTTATATGATGCATGAATATGAAGTCAGAGTATAGTTGATACAATCCCTTACTTTGCAATCCATACATGTATTACTTG
>CAUZXS010006414.1:0-30000 GCA_963585895.1 Sepioteuthis lessoniana
TATCAAGTATTCCTATCTAATACAAATAATTTACACACAATTGAATGGTTTCAAGTATTCCAATCTAATACAAATAATTTGCACACAGATGAATGGTTTCAAGTATTCCTTTCTAATACAAATAATTTGCGCACAGTTGAATGTTTTAAAGTATTCCTATCTAATACAAATAATTTGTACACAGTTGTATGGTTTCAAGTATTCCTATCTAATACAAATAATTTGTACACAGTTGTATGGTATCAAGTATTCCTATCTAATACAAATAATTTACACACAATTGAATGGTTTCAAGTATTCCAATCTAATACAAATAATTTGCACACAGTTGTATGGTTTCAAGTATTCCTATCTAATACAAATAATTTGCACACAGTTGAATGGTTTCAAGTATTCCTATCCAATACAAATAATTTACACACAGTTGAATGGTTTCAAGTATTCCTATCTAATTCTAATGATTAAAACACTTCAAGTAATTATTTCTATTTGATAAAAATGATTTGTTTGCACACAGTTATTAGGTTTCAAGTAACTAATGTTACTTCTTTCTGATTTACGGTCAAATCATGCTGAAAGCACCGGTTCCCACTAAATAAGCGAAGTGAAGCAGCCTATTTAATATTTAGATGTGTGACCACTTAAGCAAACAACAGATACTCTAAGCAGCCTTTGAGACATTACAAAGCTTGGAAAATAACAATAATTATCCTTTATAAACAATTTACCGCTTCAAATACATATTCTTAATACAAATAGTTTAGGGTTTTATGGTATCAAGTATTCCCATCGATTACAAATAATTTTAAACAGATCTATTTGACCTATAGATGAGGTGCACACATATACAAGCTATCACGGTCAGAGTGAAGCTGGGAGTAATAGGAGTTCAGAGGTACACAGTCAACCTATTATAAGCACTGCTGACAGATTGTCTTACATTGGTGTCAATCCATACGAAATATATTTATACTCAAAGTGGTTTTTAAGAAAAATACCTAATCAAAATATCTGAACCAGTCACCACTAGAAGTAAGCGATTCCAATTCCATAAAAAGAAAGAAAGAAAGAAAGAAAGAAAGAAAGAATGCATTTTTTATCATTCTAATGAGATTTCAATTCCCGACAAATAATCTTTTAAAAAAAAATAATTCTGTGTATAGATTACGCACTGAATTTCACCTGCTGATATTAAAAAACAACTCCCTCTCTCTCTCTCTCTCTCTCTCTCTCTCTCTCTCTCTCTCTCTCTCTCTCTCTCTCTCTCTCAGTGTATATGTATGTATATATATATATATATATATATACTCATACAAGGACTCTTCTCACTTATATGTATATATATATCACTCTCTCTCTCTCTCTCTATCTATCTCAATGTATATGTATGTATATATATATATATATATACTCATACAAGGACTCTTCTCACTTATATGTATATATATATAATTCTCTCTCTCTCTCTCTCTCTCCTTTTCAGTGGAATTCATGTCGTTTGCTGTATCTCTTTCTCTCTCACACACACACACTCTCTCTCTTTTAGTATTTTTCTCGTTTGCTGCCCCCTATCTATCTATCTATCTATCTATCTATGTCTCTAGTGCTTTTTTTTCTTGTTGGTGTCTGTCTGTCGATATATATATATATATATATATATATGTGTGTGTGTGTTGAGCTCTTTTTCACTCAAAAAACTCAACCAACCAAGCAACCAACCTAAACTGAACTGCTTAAATAGAAATGTTTTTGACAATTAAACTGCATTTACATTTAAACAGCGTCCTCATGTGAAACTGAATTGTTTGAAATGGTACTGTTTTTGATATTGAAACTGTACTTACACTAAATTGTTTAATATAGAACTGTTCTGACATTTAACTGTGTGTAAACAAAATCTGTACTTATACTAAACTGAATTAGCTGAATTAGAACTGTATGAATAAACTGAATAGCTGGAAATAGAAATGTTTTTGAAAATTACACTGTGTCATCATACTAAACTGAATTGTTTGAAATAGAACTGATTATTTGCATAAAAATGGATTTGGCGTTAAATAACCTACAATGGTTGATATGCCATAAAACCCAACCAACTCTTTTTCACTCTCTCTTTATTTTTCCCTTTATTCACTTTCGCTTTCTTATACTCTTCCTCTTTCTTTCTCATTCTCTCTCTCTCTCTCTCTCTCTCTCTCTCTCTCTCTCTCTTACACACACACACACTCATACACAAAGACGAGCGCGCACGCGCTCATACAATGACTCGTTCTTCTTCTTTCACACACACTCTCTTTTTTTTCATTAAACACACTCTCCTTCACTCCCTCTCTCACTCCCTCTCTTGAGCTGTCTCCATCACTCTCACTCTCACTCTCTCGGTTTCTCTCTCTCTCTCTCTCTCTCTCTCTCTCTCTCTCTCTCTCTCTCTCCGTCAATCAAGGAACAGGTGCATCCGGTCGAGTCTATCAAGATTGAGCCTTGACCGAGGACGGGTTGAATTCGGTGCAAATGCAACGCTCACAGGAAGCCGGTGGGTGTCAAACAATTATATCCCTGGTGTGACAGACAGGTTCAATGAGTTGGAGTCAGTTAAGTTGGAAATAAGATACTGTAGAGAGAACCAGCACCCAGCAGAGGGCTATGAGCCTTCAGGACCCCCGATTGAGTAGCCCAGCAGAACGAGAAAGAAGTGCTGCAAAGGAACTGGGGGTCAATATGTTGCAGTTTGTTCAGTCTCCAACTCATCTCTCATACATAATCCTTTCGCTACCCTTTCGAATAAAATGAGAGGTATATTTTTCTAAAGAAGTGTGTTCGTTCGTCATTATTGTTGATTTTGTTTCCGCATGTATATGTGTATATTTGCAACATAATACGATTTGGTGCCTAAGGCCAGGCATACCAATATGGCATGGCTTCGGACCTAGACAATCGAAGAAACGGCCGAAGAGAGAATCGAAGACGAGCGAGACACGAGAAGAAACATCTCGAAGAAAAATTTAGAAAAATCGAAGTGAAAAAAGAAGAAAACAAGAACAGACCAACAACAAAGAACAGGAAAAGGGGGGAAAAGAACAAAGGAAAGAAATGCAACAGACTGGGAGAAACAAGAAAAAAAAGGAACAGACCAGCAACGAAGAAGAGAAAAGAATAGAAAAACACCTAAGATTCTGTAAGTAAATTGCTCATCCGAATAATTTTCTCGTAATATTTGGGTTTGTGAAAAGAATTTAAAATGATTATAATAGTGAAAAAATTAGTAATAATAACAAGTGGGAAGTGAAATAAGTCTTGTTGGCTTATAGGTTCATGTTATTTGGCCTTTCTAAAAGATAAAATTGGAAATATTTTTTTAAAAATCGATTGAGCCCTAGCATAGAAAAATGTCAATTACGGCTATATGTAATTTTGAATCGTAGTGAGGGAGAGAGAAAGAAAGAGAGTAAGAAGGAAACATACAAGTAGGTTACTGTGAAAAGAAAAGAATGAAAGATGGCCCCGTTGGACAAATATACTGGGTTAAAATGATTGACAGGCATAAGTAAACTATCACTTGGGTTTTGAGTTTTAAATTTTTATGAATGAATTTTATAGTAAACAAAATTTTGATGAATAAAATTTTGTAGTAACTTGTCAGTGCTATCCTCGCAAATAGTAATTGGTGATTAGGATTTTAATCCGTGATCTAGGAAGATTCTCGTCGCATCTATGGTGTTGTGTGTTGAAAACGCATATCTGTAGTTAAGACTGTGGTTCGGGTTTCGATGTTTGTGAATGTTGTGGAAACTGGAAGTGCTTTGGGAGGTCTCCCTAGAATGGGGTCGATATTTTGGGCACTGGTAGAAGCATACCAGGTTTTGTGAAGGTTTCTTGATATCGAATATATTCGGGGGCACGGATGATTGCCTCGGACCCTTTTTCTGGTCCGGAATTGTCTTGAATGATCTCGCCATTGAGGCAGAGCAACTAAGAGGCAGATTTTTTTGTGTGTGTGTCTGACTAGGCAGATGGATATTTTGTGAATCCCCCCCACCTGGAGTGGGGTTTGAGATTCTATTGAAGAGGATATTCTGAAACAGGGGATGGGAGATAATTAAGTGTATGTGCAAAATTGACGATATCGTATGTACCGGAAAATTCGTCAACTCGGTTTTGAATTGTTCTTGAGGGGGAAATGTTGTTGGCTGAATGGATAAAAGTTTGGGTTGTTTAGCAAAGAACACCCGGGATATTTTAAAGCAAAAAAAAAGAAGAAAAAGAGGTGTACTCGTAAGCTATTGAGAAAATTTTATAAATAAACCAGGCTTATTTTATGGAAATATTAGTAGAAATTGAATAAACGGGGAAGTGAACCTATAGTTATTATATTAAGGTAAAAACAGAGAAAGGTAGATATAAGGTTTGAAAAAAAAGGATAGTGAATGAGCAATTTATTATTTTATAAAAAAGAGAAAAAAAGTACAGGACAATGGAAAAAGACAAAGAGGAAAGGAAAAGAAACTTGAACACCGTTGAACACAGCATAAGAAAAAAAAAAAGAAAGAAGAAAAAAAACGAACATTATTTTAGAAAAATAAACAGTGTATAGATTGAAAAAAGAAGAAAAAAACTGAACATTTGTGAACTCTATTTGTGGACATATTGTTTTGACTTGTTGAAAAGAAGTGAAAATTTGTGAAAGAAAAAAAAGAAAAAGAGTTTATTTGAGTTTAAAGGCGACATTAGAATTTTTTTTTCTGTTTCATATTATGAAAACAAAATGAGTAACACATAGCTAATAAATATTTTGCGTGGTCTATTTTTGGTGGTTTACTGCATGCTTGTCAGATTGTGATACATTCGGATATATTGTTGTTTGATAGAATTGTGATGCATTGTTTTGAGTCATGATTTTTGTAGATTTATGTGGAATGTTTTGGGCCTTGAAGATATTGTATTTTAGTTTGTGGAATTCTCCGGTTACTCCAGGTAGGAACCTGTTGAACGAAGGACTGGAGTGTGGTCATGTGTAATCAAGGTGACATTTATTGCTGGAATGACCAGGGTCATTAGGTTTGTGACCAGGATCTGGGACCAAAGTATGGTCCTTTAAGGGTTTTCAGATTCTTCAAGGAATTACAGAGGGCCGTGTTGTGTTTAGGAGGATAAAAGATGCATCCATATTGTACCTTGTACAACACATATCAACCGTGCAAAGATGGTAAAACAAATTTAGATAATAATTAGCCGGGCAAGTGTTACATAGTAAGAAGGTCACCTTCTAATTAAGATTTTGTTTTTTGCTGTGGTTCAAGTATTTTCTTTTTGTATATTTTTTTCAGCTATTGTTGTCTTGGAAAATTATTTGTAAAATATGTGTGTGAGGGGGATGGAGACGAACGTGAAGGAAAATTCCACATGTGTAATTTTGAAAAATAATTATGGGATGATTGTCACATATTGACCTTCGACCCAGCCGTCAATCAAGGAAAAGGTGCATCCGGTCGAGTCTATCAAGATAAAGCCTTGACCTGTGGACGGGTTCAATTCGGTGCAAATGCGATGCTCACAGGAAGCAGGTGGATGTCAAACAATTATATAACCCGGTGTGACAGACAGGTTTAGTGAGTTGGAGTCAGTTAAGTTGGAGTTAAGATGCTGTAAAGAGAACCAGTACCCAGCAGAGGGCTATGGGACCTCAGGATCTCCGATTGACAAGCCCAGCAAAACGAGAAAGAGGTGCTACTAAAGACAAAGGAACTGGGGGTCAATATGTTGCAGTTTGTTCAGTCTCCAACTCACCTCTCACACATAACCCTTTCGCAACCCTTTTGAATAAATTGTGAGAGGTATATTTTTCTAAAGAAGTGTGTTCGTTCGTCATTATTGTTGATTTTGTTTCCGCATGTATATGTGTATAGTTGCGTCAAGCTATACAATCTCTCTCTCTCTCTCTCTCTCTCTCTCTCTCTCTCTCTCTCTCTCTCTCAGGTTACCTTTTTGCTTTCATTTTATGTCTATCTCTCTTTCCCTCAACTCACTCGTTTCTTATCTCTCTTTCAAAACCTCTTATAATTCTTTTTACCTCAATCTTCTCTCTCTCTCTCTCTCTCTCTCTCTCTCTCTCTCTCTCTCTCTTTCTCACACACACGCACACACACATACACACACTTACTCTCCTTCAATCGATTTCTCACACCCTCTTTTAAGCCATCTGCATTGCTCTGTCTGTCTCTGCCTCTGTGAGAGTGTATGTCTCTCTCCCTCTCTCCCTCTCTCTCTCTCTCTCACACACACACACACACACTCTCTCTCTCTCTCTCTCTCTCTCTTTCCTTTCCTCAATCATTAACCTTCTTTCGCACTTTTTCATTCTTGCTCTCTCTCTCTCTCTCTCTCTCTCTCATACACACACACACTCTCTCTCTCTCTCTCTCTCTCTCTCTCTCTCCTTCAATCGATTTCACACACGCTCTTTCAAGCCATTTGCCTCGCTCTCTCTCTCTCTCCTTCAATCGATTTCACACACGCTCTTTCTAGCCATTTGCCTCTCTCTCTCTCTCTCTCTCTCTCTCTCCTTCAATCGATTTCACACACGCTCTTTCAAGCCATCTGCCTTGCTCTCTCTCTCTCTCTCTCTCTCTCTCTCTAATAACTGTGTCATGTACAGTATGTAATGTACTAAATTTGATTACGTCATTTGTGTGCTTATAAAATACACAATACCCTCTAAAAATACTAATATGTACCGAATAAACAGACTTTGTGTTACACAACAACGATTATTCTGTACATAAATCCCAAACCTGATGTCTTTGTTAAGAACTGGAAAATTCAAACTAAATATAAATTTCTGTGTCCGTGAAAAGATTCGGGTTATTAGCAAATAAAACATTTTCTATGACAACAAATCGATTTTAGGGGATTACTTTTAAACTTAGAAATGTGGCCTGAAGACAATATTCATTTTGATGGATGTTAAATTGAGCCAAGCAAAACGAAATGATTAATAGATAAAAGCAGAATTGATTATTTTTTTTTCCCATTTTTTTATTTCATTTCTTACAAGTTTTTTATACCAACACTAGTATTCTAATCGATCTCAACAACGTCGGGGTCTGGATTCTTCCTCTGATTTCAATTTCCTCCTGTCTTTTTTCCTTGTCTTTAGACACACTTCCAAGTGCACCAACTACAATTGGTATCACTGTCATCCTCAAGTTTTACATTTTAATTTTCTAGCAAGGTCCTAGAATTTGACCATCTTTTCGTTTTCTTTTAATTTTACTCAGTGTTCCGCCAAAACGGCAAATTCTACGAGATTTGCAAGTTCTTTTTTTTTTAATTATAAATAAATTTGGTCTTCTGGGCGGCGTTAGGTGATCCGTTCGTATCTCAAAATCGCAAAGAATTTTTAGTGTCTCATTCTCTCAGACAGATACTGGTTTGTGCATATACCATTTGGCAGGATGGTTAAATTTTAATCTCTTTATATCATAATTATTAAAATCTGTTTTCTCACTTAGTTAAATAAAGAAAAAATTCAAGTTTTGTATATATATATATGTGTGTGTGTGTGTGTGTGTGTGTATAAGCAGTGGAGTATTTTCTTTTCAGGATATTTCAGTGAAAACGTTCAAGTCTTATTGTTTTCCTGGTATCTGGGTCGAGGGGGTGAAAAAAGTGCCCCATACTAGTCCAAGCATTTTCTATCATTTTGTTTGTCATCCTCGTGGTGGGGGTCGTGTTTGATTATTGCTGTGAGTTGCGGTGAATTGTTATATTTTTTTTTTTTTTTTGGAGTGGGTCTTTTTGTTGTTGTTTTATTTTATAGCACAGGGTGTCTCGAAATAAATGTAACCCATTTATACGATAATGATTTATTACTGAGACAAGCACAATGGCGGTCATTTGGAACATGTCCTGTAAAAAATGCATCCTTTGAACTAGACTTAAAATCAATGTTTTTTTAATTGTTATTATATCAGCTTCCAGGACATGCAATCTTTTTTTTTTTTGAGTTTCTTGTCTCAGTAATAAATCATTATCATATTAATGGATTGCATCTTTTGAATGATTTTGTCCCCAAATAAGTAGAGACGCAAAATATTTTTTCCTCTCTTGCCCAAGGCAACGTGTTCGAGAATTAATAGTTGTTATTGTATACTATTTTCAAATCTGAATCAAAAAAAGACCACAATGTTATTATTAGTAGAATCATTAGCAGTGACATGTGTCTCGTGCGTATTGAGACATCCAATATATAGGTGGCTCATTCTTTTAGGAGGGGTAGTAGGGTTAGTTATTGACTATGTTTAATATGTGAATGCTGTGTGGAATGCTATTTTATTCATTGTTGTTTTTTTTTTATTTTTTATGATTACTGCTTCGAGGATTTGTAAGTGATTTTTATTGTCCTTTTTATATATGATTTTTGTTTTATTAATGAGGATCTATCATATATCAGGTGATTTGATTTTGTTACGTAAGGCGGCGAGAGAGTGTAGTTGTAGTATAACCATAATTTTTTTAAACTACGATAAATAAAATAGCATTCAACACGGGTATTAACATATAAAACATGTTCAATAACTAACCCTATTACCCGCCCTAACAGAATAAGCCAACTATATACTATAAAAACACCTTCTCCGCAACTAACAGCAACATACAAACACAACCCCTGAGGACAATCAGCAGCGAAATGTTCGAAAGCTCTTAGACAAGTACGGGGCACTTTCTTCACCATCTCGACCCAGGAAAATAATAAGAAAACTTGAACAACTTCACTTAAGGGTCAAAAAAAAAGAAAATACACCGCTGTTTTTAACAGAACATGCTTAAATAATGACTTGATGCCTAAGTACACAATATATATATATATATATATATTAAATAACTTACTGAATAAAAGCACTAATGGTGAGGGACAAAAAACCCTGCTAGTAATTCGAAGATAAAAATATACCACGAGTCACTGTTTAGGCATTGATCCCATATTAAAATGAGAAGTTGTAAAAAAAATGTCCTAAGTACAGGGCCGGTGATAGGGATTGTACACTTTGCAATGAGGAGAAATTAGCCATAGCTTCTTATAGTATTTGGGATTTGTTGAATCAAAGGTCGGAGATATTGAACGCCTATAGACACAAAAGAAATTGGCTCCTCTATAATTAGGGGTGGGGTCTCAGCTACTTTATCCCATGCTTTTTATCTAAATGTTTTTTTGGGGGGTGGGGGTATATATTTCTTGATAATAAACTTGGTTTGTTTTGTTTTTTTCGTTTTTTTTTAAAGCAAATTTTCCGTCCGGTGTGAGTTTTTTATATATAAAAATAGGTTTTCTCCATGTTTTGTTAGTCAGAATTAGGTACCCTGATGAGCCGTTTAGGCGAAACTGTAGTTGGTTAGTTCCTGACTCACGAAATAATTTTTGTAAGTATATATATATATATACCTCTGCATGGACTCAAACAAAACGTTTGAAAAAAAAGCTAGATGGAAACTACTCGAGAATGTTGAGTGCTGTTTTGAAGAAATCCTGAAAGCAACACCCTACAAAACAATTGTTGTATGGTTACTCACCTCCCATCACAAGGAATGTCCCCGTAGTGTAATGGTTAAAGTGCTGGACTGTGGAATCGTAGCAAGCGAGTTCCAGTCATGCTATTATGTTCACTTTCGGACAAATACCCTTGGGAAAGGTATGAACCCCCTTATCCTCCCAGCTATGGGTTAAATAGTATCACTGCTGTTCTTCTAGAAGAATGGCTTTGGCATTAAATAACCCACAGAGGTTGATATGCCATTAAAAAAGAAACCTAACCAAACCACCAATCACACAAAGCAGCTAACTATATTTCTATATATTACTATGTAATAATGTAAAGATTTTCTGTTTTCAGCTTTTCTCTTCCAACCTCCGTTCCTATGCTATTACATGGAGATGCCCGTGGCGAAATGGTTATCGTCGTAGGAAATGGACACGGTGACACGAGTTCAAATCCTGGACGAGACTGATAGCATTTCACATAGCACTAATACCCTTGGGAAAGGTGTGAATCCAATTATTCTCCCTCCCGCTATGGGTAAATAGTAGGGTAGACTGTATTCTTCAGCCTTGGTGAGACAACTAGTCTAGGAGAAGGAAAACTCTAAATTCAAACCTGTTAAACTCTGCTTAAAAATTGACCTTGTGTCATATCCTGCCCGAGCGGAGGGGTTGGGTAAATAGGGTTCCAATGCTATGCAATCATTTTTGCATTGTGCATGATATATACAAAATTTATTGATTTTTTTTTTATCCATTTGACTCGCGTTTTTCCCCAGAAGATTGAACTATTTCAATGCATGAAAGAAAGAGAGAAAGAATAAGAGAGAGTGAGGAATCAAGTGTGTGTGTGTTAGAGAAGGAGAGAGAGAAGGAGACAGAGAAGGAGACAGAAAGAGAGAAAGAAGGAGACAGAGAGAGAAAGAGAGAGAGATAGAGAAGGAGAGAGAGGATAGGATAGAGAGGGAAAGAGAGAAGGAGAGAGAGAGAGAAGGAGAGAGAGAGAAGGAGAGAGAGGAGGAGAGAGGAGGAGATAGAGAAGGAGAGAGAGGAGGAGATAGAGAAGGAGAGAGAGAAGGAGAGAGAGGAGGAGGGAGAGAAGGAGAGAGAGGAGGAGAGAGAGAAGTAGATAGAGAAGGAGATAGAGAAAGAGAGAGAAGGAGAGAGAGAAGGAGAGAGAGGAGGAGAGAGAGAAAGAGGGAGAGAAGGAGAGAGAGGAGGAGAGAGAGGAGGAGAGGGAGGAGATAGAGAAAGAGAGAGAGAAGGGGAGAGAGAAGGAGAGAGAGGAGGAGAGAGAGGATGAGATAGAGAAAGAGGGAGAGAAGGAGAGATAGATCAAAAGACACAAAGGAAGATAGCTAGATCAAGAAAAGGATGAAGGCATTGTGACGGAGAGTAGAAGAAAGAGAGAAGAAAAAAGAGCCAGAGAAAAAGAAAGCTGGGGAGAGAGAGAGAGAAGGTGATACTTGGAGCAAATGAGAAAAAAATCACGAGAGAGAGAGAGAGAGAGAGAGAGAGAAGAGATAAAAAGTAGAAAGAGAGAGGAACTTGTTTCGTTAATATTAATAGACGGAATTCAGTGAATAATCTATTTATAAAATAAATTTTTTCGAGTTTATTTCCTAAGAAGTGAGATCGATTAGGATTTTAAAAAAACTTGATATACGTGGTGACTTCAATAAGTTTCCAGACTTTTTTGTCCAGGCTTTTAAAATTGTTGTAGACTCTTGAAAATTCATTATGTTATTGCTATACATCTTATGAGATAACTGACCAATTTTTATGATTTCAGTTTCAAATGAACAGCTACCCCAGGAATTGGAATACACCCTCCTAAAGCCTGATTGTCACAGCTGGTGAATTTCAAAAATGCAATCTGACACTTTAGAAGAACGATATGTAATAAAACTGTGTTTTAAACTTGGAAAAAATACCACAGAAACGTATGGAATGCTTCAGACTACTTTTGGAGCATCTTGCATGAATCGAGCATCAGTTTTTGAGTGGCATAAGAGATTCAAGGAAGGCAGGGATGATGAGAGGTGTGGGAGGAGTAAGGAAGTCAATACACCAGAGTTGATTGGCTAAAGGATTAGGGTTAGGGATAGGGTTACTATGTTGTGGTTTTAAATGAGTTCAGCAAGAGATTCCGTCGGAAGAGGCCAGCGCTCTTTAAATCAGGTCAGGGGCATTTCTACCAGGACAATACTCCATTTCACAACTCCGTCCTTGTCACAGATGGACCAAGATAGACATCAAGATAGTTCCTCAGCCTCCCTATTGTCCAGACGTTGCTCCCTGTGACTTTTGGTTGTTTCCTAAGCTCAGAGGCTGTCGTTATGAGACAATCGAGGAGATGAAAGAGGCTGTGACGAAGGTCATTGACACGCACACACAAGAGGACTTCGATGAGGCCTTTCAGAAGTTGTTGGAACTGTACAACAAGGGCATTGCAGCCGGAGGAGATGACTTCGAAGGGGACTAGAGTTTCATATGTGTACTATCAATAAAAGTTCCCATACGAAAAAAGTGTGGAAGTTTATTGAAGGCTCCTCGTATGATGTCATGCTATTCACTGGAAAGTATCATTGTGTTTATTATTAGTGTGTTACGGTAGCACCATGAGGCAAAAAAAAATGAGGTAAAAGGCTCGACTGGTAAAGAAGTTGTCTATTCGCAAGGGGTCTTCGTTCCTTCTTTAAACCCGTCTTTGACCCTTTCACCGTGAAACTAAAAACAAAATAGAAAACAACTTCTGTAATCCCTTTCACACAGATCAATAATTCGGGCAAATAAAGATACAGTGTGTGAGTCTTACCTCTGTTCGCCTCAAAGAATGCCCCCTTCGCAAAGTCTAAAATCGCAGCTGTCAGGCAACACGTGTGTTATGCTCGGAGAAATGGTAATAAAATGCTCGACCCCTTCTGACCGTGTCACGTGTGTGACTGGTCAGTGTACACTGTTAATATGTCCCCAACTCTGGCTTGTACCAAACAAGGGGGATAGCTCCCACATTTGCAATTAGAATCCGAAATGAATTAGGACCAAATCCAGGACAGATTTTAATATATCAACAAAAAAATTATTTAAAGAAACCCACCAATGCAATAGATTCGTTTAAATGAAACAGTCGAACATTTATTCTTGCCAAGAAAGCCAACTTGACAATTTTAAAATATTCGATTCTAAAAAAAATGTAGACTTCTCAATAGTCCCAAATATTTCTGGGTCAAATATTCCATTTTCTACGACTATAACATTCCTCAATAGAACCGTTTATCGTATTTACCACCCCCTCCGCTCGGGCAGGATATGACACAAGGTCATTTTAAGCGAGGTTTAACAGGTTTGAATTCAGTTTTCCTTCTTCTAGACTAGTTGCCTCACCAAGGCTGAAGAACCCAGTCTGTCCTACTATTTACCCATAGCTTTGAGAATAATTGGATTCATACCTTTCCCAAGGGTATTAGTGCTATGTGAAATGTAATCAGTCTCGTCCAGGATTTGAACTCGTGTCGCCGTGTCCATTTTCTACGACGATAACTATTACACCACGGGCACCTCCACCCTCAATAGAACCGTTTATGATTGATTGCAGATTATAGCCGAAAGTTGTACATTCTTTAAATTTCAGAAATACCATATTTGCTTGCTTGCTTGCTTGCTTGATAGGTTGGTTGGTTTTGTCATGTCAACTCGTATAGGGTTATTTTATGCCTAGAGATTAGACAAAAAAGTTAATTGTAGGTTCCTTTTTTTGTGTGTAATTATTCCTTGAGAGTTTTTTTTACGCAGCTCTATCAAATATGAATAATTCTAACCTTCTGTTTGAGCCATAGATGCAACCCTAACAGGTACTACCTCTTCAGGTCAGAGTAACCCTTAGAGTAATGACAATGATAGGCACTTCACACTTTCTAAATCTGGAGCCACACTATCAGATGTAGTTGTCTTGCCCAGGACACCCCTTTGGGAGTTAGAGGTCTTTCTCCTCTGCAAGAGACATGTTGGATACTGACTGGAAGGTCCCTTTGACATGTTGCATAAATTGCGTGGGTGGCATAATTGGAAGTAGGCCAGTTTCCTAAAATGAAAATGACAAAGGTTGTTCCCAAACGGAAGTATCACGTAAATTGCGTAGGTAGCATGCTATAAGGTGTGTCCACGTTCAACGTACAGAGGGGACGTGTAACCATAAAAATTTGCTTTGGTGTTCGGAATATTATATATATATTTACCAACCCCTCCGCTCGGGCAGGATATGACACAAGGTCAATTTTTAAGAGGGGTTTAACAGGTTTGAATTCACAGTTTTCTTTCTCTTAGACGAGTTACCTCACCAAGGCTGAAGAACCCAGTCTGTTCTACTATTTACCCATAGCTGGAGGGAGAATTATTGGATTCATACCTTTCCCAAGGGTATTAGTGCTATGTGAAATGCAATCAGTGTCGTCCAAGATTTAAACTCGTGTCACCGTGCCCATTTCCTATGACGATAACCATTACACCACGGGCATCTCCTAATTAATTAAATTGTATTACTAGTGCTCTACTATAAAAATGACATTGGCATTAAATAACAAACGAAGGTTGATATACCATTAAAAAAAACCAAAGCCAAGCCATCTTATCAAAAAACTGTCATAGGCTTTTGCACGAACCAATTCCTGAATCAATTGTTTAGCAAATTGATGTTAGATTTTCCAACCAATCATAGAAGTTGTATTTTATATTTGTATTTCAAATATTAATGCCGTATCTTTAGTTTAAGAACATAATCTATTCTTATCTAGCCTCTTGTCTTCGGAAAGCTGCTGATTCTTTGATTTGCTTCAAGACTCTTTAGATGAACCCTTCGTACGCAATCGATCTTCACAACGAAGAAGAATCAGAAATTGTTTCTGTACAACAGTTTTTCCCTTTCCTGTGATTGTTTTTACTTGTTCAGCTTCCATCACAATAAGCATTAGAGCCAAAAGGAACAAGCGAAAATAGATCTAAGTAGCCACACTTATTGCAAGAAAGAAAGAAAGGAAGAAAGAAAGAAAGAAATTTTAATGCTTTTGCATTTTATAAAAAAATTATCCTTTTTTTTTTTTTTTTTCTTTTTTTTTTTTTGGTGGGGGGTCTTCTATTGAATTGTAAATCTAAAAAAGTTGGTAAATAGCGCTCTGTGCTGTAACGGATATGCATTAAATATCTTAAATATCTCTCTATGCACGCCATTTGCTGTAAGCAACAAGAAAATCTTTATAGAATAAAAAAAGAACAATTTTTACAATTTTCTCTTACAGTGAATATAAATCCTACTTACTGATTATATTTCGCTGTGTTTTATTTTTGTGTTTATTTTCTTACTGAAATCACGAGTCAGTTAATGGGCTTATACAATTTATGGTCATAGAAGTGGCATCTTCTTCTCGCGTTTGCATAAAGGAATAAAATGAAGAAATGCAAGAAATGGTTTTAATCTCCTTTGGGTTTGTTGCAAAAATTGCTCTTGTTTGAGGACAAGAAAAGTTTTTGAAATAAGTTGACTTATTTTATTTATACTCATTGAGTTTTCACACCAATAGTATTTAGTAGTCCTGGCTTGATATAAAGCGACAGCAAATCTCTTAAGCACACCAGCTCTCGACTCAGTATTTCAGTAGATCCGTCCTCGTGATTGTCTCAGTATTTCCTAGAGTATTTTGCATGCATTTCTCCAACTCTCCGTCATGAAAAGGATGTGACTCAAAGTCAATTCTTAAGCCGCAAATTGAACTGGAAACTGCTTTATTCTCTTTGACTATTTTTACACTGAGCACAGACAAGTCTTCTTATGATATGTCATTATTGGAAAAGCTGATGAAGACAAATGAATCTTACAATTCGAATATAAGCATAACATTACCCGTGTTATAGTACATTAGTGAATAAAGACACGGTTATTAATGACATTTCAGAGGAAACATTTTATCTTCATATTCAAAGAAAATAGAATTAGATAAATAATTTCTCCATGAAAAAAATCGTATGCACATTAGAAGACATGGAAAAGAGAAATAAAATAAACACTTACTTTTCAGTAGTTAAATTTGTCAGTGTTGTATGTTTGGCCATGAAAGACCAGATAAAGGTCTCGATATAGGTGCGACTTATATTCGCGCTTCTCATCAGGCTGACCTATTATTGAACTCTTAACCTTTGATATGTGCATGAATTACAACTGAGTGAAATACAAATAATTATATTTTAAAATACTGAAGAAGAAAGATCTGAAAAAAAATATTTTTTGATACGACCTAATATATAAAGGTTGTTTACACAAGAACTCGTTTCAACAGTACTTTGTCGATACAGATTTTTGAAGAAAAACCCTTGAGGTTTATTATTAAGGCTTGCTGTAGCACCAGATGTACCACTCTCATCAGGGTACAAAAAACTTGCAGCTATTAAGAATGCATTTTGTGTGATCGAATTAAGCAAAACGAACTCTTTGCCCAGTCGGCTGGAGCTGTAGAATACACTGACTGCACCTCTGCAGAGGGGTTAGACTCCCCCAATGAGTGTCCTGTACATGACACTAAACTGTCCGATGGTGAGGTCCCAGTAAAGCTGGATTTTTGAGGAATACAGAGCACCCCTTCATTGCCATTGCTCCCAGTTCCACTCTGGCCCGGCGTGGTAGCACCTGATAGGACCCTATCTATAAGTTAAATAGAACTAACAGCATACTTATGCTAAACTGAATTGTTTGATTGAAGTGAATAGCTTGAAATAGTAATGTTTTTGACAATTAAACTGTACTTACATTTAAACTGCGTGCTTATGCTAAACTGAATTATTTCAAATAGAACTGTTTTTTGACATTGAAACAGTATTTACACTAAACTGAATTGCTTAACATGGAACTGTTTTGATATTTAACTCAGAGTAAACAAAATCTGTTCTTATACTAAACTGAATTAGCTAAATTAGAACTGCTTGACTAAACTGAATAGCAAGAAATAGAAATATTTTTCACAATGAAACTGTGCTTACATTTAAACTGCGTGCTTATGCTAAACAGAATTATTTGAAATTGAACTGTTTTTGACATTGGAACTGTACTTACACAAAACTGAATTTTTATATATAACTTCTTTAATAGTTTGAAATAGAAATGTTTTGACAACTGAAGTGTGTACTCACGCTAAACTGAATTGTTTTAAATAGAAATGATTATTTACATAAAAATGGATTTGGCGTTAAATAACCGACAAAGGTTGATATGCCATAAAACCCAACAAACCAAACTAAATTTTTGGCAGCTGAGAAGTGGAAACTATCTGAAATTTGTTGAAGAATGTGGGATATAGACGGAGAAGTATATCAAATGTTTATAGATGAGCTAAATAAAAGTTTTTTCACAACGAGCCTAAGTCGAGAAGATAGTCCAAGTAGTGGCAATACTGACTCTCTCGCGGTTAATAAAGAAGATTATCCTGACAATTTTCCGGGATGTGAAAGACTTATCACCTGACTTCCTTGAAAATGTACAACCGTCAACAGTATTTCCAATTATCATCCACTGAGGCAAAATTAATCTTATTCATTGAATGACCTATATATATATATATATATAACAGTGGGTCTTAGTTTTTGCTGATTGCATCCTCTACAAAAAGGTACCCTCCAAAGAACTGTCCTGCATGTGCCACTCTGACCTGGAGTGATTGTACTAATATATTGGTCAAATAGATCAGTTTCATGATTATTTGTATTGAACAGAAATACTTGAAACCATACAACTGTGGGTAAATTATTTTTATTAAGAATAGTTACTCCAAACTATACTTATATTATTAATAGTCACATGAAGCCTTAAAATTGCTTCCAAGGTATACAAAAACACTTGAAACCATACAACAGTGTTCAAACAAATGGTAATAATCAAAAAGAAATAGTTACTTGTTGACAAAAAATTGTGTATCAATTATTTATATTCAATAGGCATACTTGAAACCATATGACTGTGGGCCAACAAATGATTATTATTGAATAGAAATAGTTACTGTAAACTAAATCTTGAGCTTGATATATTAGCAAAAAATAGGAAGTGTTGATATCTCATAACTGTCCACCGAAAAATAATTATAGACAATTCTAAAATTCTAAGAAAGATATATGTAATACCCTTGGTAAAAAATAAATCTTGTCTTTAATCCATGATAAAAAAAAAAAAATGCGCAAAAATCGGAAACAAAAATTTCTGATTATTCATGAAACAATCAGTAAAAATTACTTTAATTAATGCTCGATTATGTTTCAGCATAAGACAGGGAAACAAATTATAGACTTTTTAAGTGTTATATATATATATATATATATGTGGATCCCTTCAAACGGACGTGCAAGTGTTTGACAACCAACAAGAACTTATCTACAACAGTTGTGTACGGACATAGGATGTAGTCTAGAAGACCTGCTGGAAGAGATGGATGATAGAGACGAATAGTGAGAGAGGGAGAGAAAATCAGGAAAATCAGTGCTAACAGTCAACATTATATATATATATATATATATATATATATATGCAAAAGGTCCAAAAGCGCTCAGGAGAATTTTAGTAAATTCATCTACCAATTCCAACCTGAAAGCAAGACACTTATCAGGAAACTTTAAAGGATCTTAATAAAAATTGTATAGACAAAACGTGTCTTTATTTTTTAATCAAACATGCTTAAATGAAAGACTGCAACCCAACAACACACACACACACACACACACACACACACATATATATATATATATATATATATAATAACTTACTGAATAATAGCATTTACGGCAAGGGAAAAAACCCGCCAATAATTCGAAGATAAAAATATACAACGAATCAGTGTCTAGGGGAAAAATTATATATATTAGAAAAAAAAAGAAAAGGCCAACCTTGTCACACCAATTTAAAAAAGTCAATAGATACGCAATCGATTGGTCAAAAGAAAAAAACCACCGTAAATTGCTGCTAAGCTATAAGTACAAAAAATGCTCAATACTAAGTAGAGCAAAATAGTTTCATAGTTTTGTAACTATATATATATATTTAATTAGATTACGTGTACAGCAAAATTTGTACACTATAATAAGCAGAGACACCATTTGTAATTGTAGTCGGGGAACTTAAGTAAAACAGTAAAACAACGAAGGGCCCTTTTCGTCCTGCTCATTTCAAGTTTGGGACACCGGAAATTTAATTAAAAACGGGGTATATATATGTAATATATTAGCAGAATGGCAAGATAGAGGGGGAAAAAAACTAAGTAACCCCTGTATCCAGGAGTTCCACCAAATATATTAAATAGATAAAACCCATCTTAAATTTCTAGAGGCGATTTATATCTCTACGAATCGCTCCCCTCTTTGAAGGCAGTTAAGCAATCACATTCTTAATATATTCGGGGAACTCCTGGATACAGGGGTTATATTGTATATATGCATATATATATATATATATATAGTGTTTCACGCTGTTGATTGTATTCTCCACTTTTTAGATTTTTCCAGTAAAATAGAGAACATTTTGACATATTTAATCAAATGTAATGAAATCATGCGTGTGTATGTGTGTGTTTGCACATCCATCTGCCTGTGTGTATATGCATGAATTAATGTGTGTGTGAGTATTATTAACATTCCATTGTCAAAAATAGTTTTTAAATCCATACATGAAATACGATTCATGGTAAAATCTGTAAAAAAAAAGCGAAAAAAGAACGAAAATACATTTGCTACATACTTATATGTTTGAAAGATAAAGTAGTTCGTTACAATCAAATAGATAAGCCTGAATTATATGTTCGTGCAACTGTGAGCACCTTGTTTGCTTGTATAAGGAATTATTTGAATCTATAATGAAACTCTATCGCTTCTTCTGGGACAAGATAACAATGGATCTGCAATTGTTAATTCCTCCCAACGTTTTATCACAACCACAAAAGTGTTTAGAAATCGATTTTTATCAATATATCTATGTTTTATCTGCAGGGTGTAGTTTAATCTTACAATACTTTAGAAATTCTTCTTTTCCCGCCTTTTTTTCCTGCCATCAATTCATTTTTCCCACAATTCATATTTCTGTTGAAACACAAAGAAAAACAATTATATTCCTACTTCTTATCTGCTGGTTTTTAAAAATCGAATAAATGTTCTATTACCATATTTAAAGAATGTTTCTTGTGTTTGATTATTTAACATATCGGAATATTTTGGCAACACCCCAAATTCGCAAAAAAAAAGTATAGTTATCTTGTGAACGAGATATGCTGCTTTGTTCCACAACCTAAAAATCTATTCATCTCAAGGGGACTCCCGGTTACTCTGTGGTTGACGTGCTTAACTTTGACATGAATTTGAAATCTAATCACGCTAGTACGTTCACTTTAGGGAAGGCTGAATCCCTAATTCCCCTAGATATGGGTTAAATAACACCACTTCTGTTCTTTGACAGGAATGTCTTTGGCATTAAAATAACCCACTAAGATTGCCATTTACGAAGAAAACCAAGCTAAACCTATTCCTCTCACAATATTTTACAAAACTACATAAAAATCGCAATTAATTAAAATACTAGGGTGAGTCAAAAGTTTTGCAATATTTTGGTAGTACGATCGACAAAATTCTGCAGCTCCATAGATCGTGAAGGTGATAAACCACGTTCGATTCTCCCTTGCCATCCTTCCCTATCGACCAACGTTCTTGATAAGTCCTGTAGAATGTAAATTTTTTGTTAGTCGGCTAACACTGAGTCCATTGAAGAACGTCGGTTATGAGTTCGTCCTTACTTTACTAGCAGTGTCCAACATGCCTTGCTTTTCTTACTCGGATATTTTGTGAGATGGGAGGTTAGTGATCGTTCAACTGCTATTTTGAACAGTATATACCTTTGAATTGAATAAAGGGTTCGGATCGAATTTGTCTGACGGTTACCAATTACGACAAAAAGATATCTGAGGAAGGCCGTCGTGTATGTCGGTCGAAACGTTGGGAATTTATTAATCAAGATGAGGACAATAAAGTGATTAAATAAAGTGATTCCCCGCGGCGTAGTGGCTAACGTGCTTGACTGTGACATCATAGTAAGCAAGTTCGCGCTATTACATTCACTTTTGGACTAATGCCCTTTGGGAAAGGTATGAAACTGTTTATCCCCCAGCTGCGAGTTAAATAGTCCCATTACTGTTCTTCTTCAAGGACGGCTTTGACATTAAATAACCCACGAAGATTGATATGCCATTAAAGAAAAAAACAATAGTACTAAAGTTGTAAGGAATACGTATAATTGTTAATTAACACTTATATTGAAATTTAGAGAATTTACAGAAATTTTGACAAAATATTGCAAAAATTCATTTAGCAATAGAAAACGTTTTGAAAATACAGAATAGTTAAAGAATCATGGTACTGTGTGCTGTGATATACAACCGTTTCGTGGACATGTGTGCGTTGTCCCTGTCAGTTAACTAAAAACCTTTCGAAAATGAAAACTTTGAAACAAAGCTAGGAATCAGGAATAGGTTTATAAATTGATCAGGAAAGAGTAAAACTGAAAAAGGAAAAAATACAATTTGACAAGCGCTGGAGGAACAAATGTAAAAATCGTTATTGGGGACTATAAGTTTTCGTTAACGACATATCAACCTTTGTGGATTGTTTAATTCCAAAGCCATTGCAATGGGAAAACAAGTGATACTATTAAACTCATAACTGGGGAGGGAGATAAAGAGGTTCTCGTTTTTCTCTAGGGTATTCCCGAGGTTATTAGTCCGAAAGCAAAGTTACTGGAAGCCAAAAATTAACTTAAGGAGCCGTGGACTAAATAAATACAGAGAGCAAACAGTTCTTTGGTAAAAGTGGGGGATATTCAAATAAAAATATCCCAAGAAAACGATGGATTAAATTACTTTCTCGTAAGAGCCTGGTAAATGAAGCGAAGTGAAATTAAACCAATACGGGCTAAAAAGAAATAAAAGTAAATATCGTTCGCTGAAGGCAAATGCTACAAAATGTCCAATAATTATGAGAGTTATGTGTTTCAAAAGGAGATAGGTAATATTTCTTACCGACAAGGCTCGAAATAAAGGACTCAGTCTGGAATGATTAAGAGAGCGAAGCTCAAATCTCTTCCTTCTCTAAGAGAATGAAGCCGAAAGTCATCTCTCCATGACTAGTCTACAAAATGTACCCTAAAGTGGGACATAAACGATACAAGGGGAGATAAACGATGCAAGGGGAGATAAACGATGGGGGATTAAAACTATGGTGTAATACCGCAATCATAGGAATTCCACAAAGTTTGGGGAAAATAAAGTTATAAAAAAGTACAATTACTGTTTGATAAAATCACAAGCGTGTTTTATGAGTGGCGTAACGGTTATTGCAATCCTTCCCTTCTGTTATGAACAAACTTGGAAGGACTGGGTTTTACAACCTTGACATTGCAAAACAGTTTTACTTTATTGTCTGAAGTGTTTTTCCTCAGTAATAATATCAAAAAATCATCTTACATCTTCACTTTGAAGAACTGTCAATCAAACTTATTCGTAATGTTTAATAAATTAGAAATTATCATTTTCATTGATTTTTTTTTTAATTAAAATAATTGCTCTTTTGTTTTTAGAAACACATTTTTCTTACTTTAAAAACTCCCCTTGTGTTTAATAAGAACGCATAAGAAATTTCGTTTGAATATAACTCTATAATTGCCAAGTTGACAGACAAATAAACACTTCCTATTTATTATATAGATTTTGCTACCAATCAGCTTAGCAGCATTAAGCCGACTAACATGAGCAAAGAGAAAAAAATTAATAGGGCAACTGAGCCGGAAGGAAAACCCTTTTATTCAAAACCTGCTGAGTACTGTTTGACACACGCGTACACCATTCTTCAGTTATCAGCTCATCCAAAAGAATTTTGTATAATCCTCTACGAGACTTCACAATAAGCAAATCTCCTGTATAAGCAGTATATCAAAATACGTTTTTTTTTAACTGAATACTTGCCAAGTAGGCTGAGATTGTCGAATACACTGAGTGCATTCCTACAAAAGCGTAAGACATCCCTTCGCAACGAGTTTACGGGATATAACACTAAACTGTATCTGATGGCGAGGCTCTAGTTCTGGACCTTTGGCGAAAGAAGACTACTTCTTCATTGCTATTACTTTCAGGTCCAATCTTACATAGAGTGTTAGTACCTGTAAGGGTCCCATCTATGGGTCAAATAGAATTATTAGTGTTAAATAGCAATACTTGAAACCATTTAGCTGTATGCAAACAAATAACCTCTGGTTCGTTTTAAAATTATATTACCTTCAAAGTATTCATTTACAAATCACACACACACACACACACACACACACACACACACACACACACATATATATATATATATATATATATATATAAACAGGATTTGGCATTAAATAACCCACATAGGTTGATATGCTATAAAACCCTACAGCCTAAACTGAACAGTTGAACACTTATATATCATTCATGACAGGAGAACTATTAGAATTTTGGGCTAAATCAGAATTCTTGTTTGAACAGCTGGGTAGACTGCGTATGTCGATTGGAAGGGAAAATATCCCGACTTTAATTAAGAGAGAATAAAAGCGTTCCTGCAATATGACAGTATTCGACATCCTTCTTCTGAAGTTCTCAAGAGAATGAAGGTTTTGATCCACCCACCAGATATTTCGAATCTTACTCCTTTGAATGACCACAATTTCCAGTCGATGACATCCTTTTTCTGTCGATGGAACTTTGTAAATACTGAAAATCTTGAGTATAAATGTCAAGATTTTTTCTCAAAACCAAAAGAGTAGTTTTATCAATAAATCAAACAACGAAGGAAAAGCTGGATGAAAACAATAGAACATTATTATTATTATTATTATTATTATTATTATTATTATTATTATTATTTCACTCATGATTTTTTCCCTTTAGCGTTAACTACTGGTCTTTCACTGGAGTCTGAGTGACAGTGAATCTCCTCAGGTTTCCGGGACTCTTTTAGCCAATCTCAACACTGCTGTGGTCTGGATATTTTCAATTCTTTCTCTGATTTCAAATTGCTTCTGATCCTTTTTGACAGCACTTGTGGACCGTTCCGAGCACACCACCTATAATTGGTATCACCGTCATGTTTGTTTGTCTGTTGGTGTTTTTGTTGTTTTTTTCCAGGTCTCGGGCAAAATCCAAGTATTTGTCTATCTTTCCGTTTTTTTGTGGTCCGTCAGAACGGCAAAATCCACACCCGGCATTAAATGACCCCTTGAGGTTGATATGCCGTAAAACAAAACGAAAATAAAAAAACAAAATCCACACGATGGCAGGTTCTTTCTTCTTGTTATTTGGTCTTCTGATCGGGATGAGGTGATCAGATGATCTCGAAGTATTATTATTATACACCTTGCTCGTTTTTCACACCAACTTTCACAGATGGATTTTTACTCGGGTTTGAGAGACTCATCTAAGTATCCGAGCTGATTTTAACAGTGCTGTGGTCTGAATGATTTCAATTATTCCTCTAATCTCCAGTTCCCCTCTTTGTCTCTTTTCTTGAGTTTTGGGAATGGTTCAATTCATATCAATGTCACCTTCATGTTCTGCTCCCAGACAAAATCCAGGAATCTGTCCAATTTTTCGCACTGAGGAAAACTAAAAGAATGAAGGATTCCTTCCTCCTTTCATTTTTCCTCTGTCCTCCGATAGCACAGTAAAACCCACTGTATGACAAATTTGCTTCTTGTTAATTAAAACTTGGTCTAGTCTTTTGGAAGGATTGTCATTATTACTTTCAGTTTTACTTTCAGTTTTACTTTCTGTTTCTTACAATTCTTCACTGAATTTTTATTCAAGACTTCGGATAAGATAAGGTAGTGATTATATGCATTCTATGTATATATGTTTTAACTGTCTTTTGGGGGTGTTAATTCTCAGGCCCATTGATAATACTCTCCTAAGGGATGAGCAGTTCCTCAAAGTATATTTTTTAGTATTTCATAGGATTTCCGGTGTTTTGTAAATGTGTTTCTTGATCATAAGCTCTAACTATTATTACAATGTTGGTAATTTTTTTCCGGGTTTTTATATTTACCACAATCTTTGGTCTATTGCTCTTTATTTTTCTGACAGTTTGTATTGCAAAGTCCCAGAGAATAATGACTTCTTGGGCTTTTTCTGGTTGGCGCTCATACCATTTTTTTTCAGATTTCAGTATTCCAGACAATTTTGTAAATTTTCCAATGAATTTTGCATCTCATTTTATTATGCCTCTCTTTATATTCTCTTATTATCATTATCATTATTATTATCATTATTATTATTATTATTACTATTATTATTATCATTATTATTATTATCATTATTATTATTATCACTATTATTATCATTATTATTATCATTATTATCATTATTATTATCATTTACTCCTCGAGAATTTTCATATCAGCACTGAATTTTGAGTGACAACAAGTCTCCCCAAGTCTTCAGGACTCTTCTCAGTATTCTGGCCGTTCTCAATAATGCTGTAGTTTGGATAGTCTCCACCTGGTTCTCCAACTTCCAAGTCCTCCAGTCCCTTTAATAATCCTTTAGTGACTGTACCAAAAGCACCAATCCCGACTGGTATAATTGTCACCTTCATGTTCCATATTATTATTTACTCCTTTAGAGTTTTTCACATCAGTGTTAGCTGATGGTTTGAGTGACAGCAAGTCTCCTCAAGTCTACAGGACACGTCTCAGGATTCTTGCTGTTCTCAGTAATGCTGTCATTTGGATAGTCTCTACCCGTCCGCCAACTTCCAAGTCCTCCAGGCCTTTTAATAATCCTTTAGTTATTGTGCCTAAAACACCAATCACAATTGGCACAATCGTTACTTTCATATTCCACAGCCTTTTCAATTCTCTATTATCATTATTATTATTATTATTATTATTCATGCAAGTTATTCACACCAGTTCCAACAGGTAAGTTTTCCATGATATATGACAGAATACATTTCCTCAGGTCACCAGGACTCTTTTGAGTATCCTAGATGATCTTAACAGTGCTGTAATCTGAATGGTCTCGATTCTTCCTCTGGTTTAAATTCTTCCGGTCTTTTCAAGTCCTTAATAACCGTTTCAGTCACTCCAACTACAATTGGCATCGCCGTTACTCTACAGCTTTTCCAGCCCTCAGGCAAGATCCAATTATTCATATTCTTATCACTTTATTTTTTACTTTGTGGTCAGCTGGAAAAGCAAATCCAGCAGACGACAAGTTCTTTCCTTTTTATTAATAAACACTAGGCATGGCTGTTTAGCCGAGACTGGGGGATCCATTTGTATCTCAGAGTCTCAGACAATTTTCTTGGTCTTATTTTCTTGGATAGATTCTGATTTCTATATATTCAATGTATCAGTATAGGCAAATTTTCATCTCTTGCACAATTCCCAATGGATGTTCCTACTTTAGTATACTATTTATTTTATGATTTATGTGTTTTTTACACCTGCATTTACTTCATGGGAGTCTGAGTGACTACAAGTCTCTTCAGGTATCCAGAAATCTTCTAAGTAATCTGGTCGATTTCAGCAGCGCAGTGATCTGGACGCTTTTGAATTTTTTTCCAATCTCCAGATCATAAAGTCTTTTTCCAAAGTTCTGCAGGATTGTTCCAAGGGCTTTGACTATTTGACGATAATTGGTTTTATGGTCGCTTTCAATTTCCACAGCCTTTTCAGCTCTCTAGCAAGATCCAGGTTTTTGTACAGCTTTTCGCTTTTTTCACCTTTATTCTTTGGTTTGCTGGCATTGCTAAGTACACAATGTGGCATTTTTTTTTTTTTTTGTTAATTAAAACTAGGTCTGGTCGTCCGTTTGTATCTCAAATTCCAAGAGAATTTTATAGCTCTCATTTTTTTGGAAAAATTCTGGTTTATCATATTTACCATATTTACCAACCCCTCCGCTCGGGTAGGATATGACACAAGGTCAATTTTTAGGCAGAGTTTTACAGATAAATTCAGTTTTCCTTCTCCTAGACTAGTTGCCTCACCAAGGCTGAAGAACCCCGTCTGCCCTACTATTTACCCATAGCTGGAGGCAGAATAATTGGATTAATACCTTTCCCAAGGGTATTAGTGCTATGTGAAATGCAATCAGTCTCGTCCAGGATTTGAACTCGTGTCACCGTGTCCATTTCCTAAGACGATAACCATTACACCACGGGCATCTCCTGGTTTATAATGAGTAAAGTGTTCGCCAATGGTCCAGGAGACCGGGGTTCAATCCCAGTTCAAGTCATACCAAGACTCAAAAAATTTTACTTGATGCCACCTTGCTTAACACTCAGCTTTATAAGGTAAGGATCAAGGGTAAAGTGGAGCAATCTATGGAAAGGAGTAGCACCCTCCCTACACCTCGGTGTGGTAGCTATTGAAAAGGGAGCCTTTGGGTCGACCTCAACTATAGTCGCCAACTTTACTTTACTTACATGAACAATCTGTCAGTATGCCAAAATTTAAATTTCTTGCACAGTTACCAATGGATCATCTTACCCACTCGTTCGTACCTGTTCTTGTATTCCTTTTGAACTATTTTGCTTCATTCACTTAAAATGTGTTTCATCTCTCTCACCACAATCTACACTCGCTATTCTCCAGTGCAGGATCAATTTCCGCTTTCATGTGATTTTGTTTTTATTTTCGGTTCCTGTCTATACTCTATCCAAAATCAAGGGCGATAGTGATTATATGTATTTTGCTGTCTCTTTTGGGTAACAATTTTTCTGTTACATTGATAGTACTTATTATTATTAATTTTGACTCGTATTTCTTTTCATATTTTAATTCTAGTCGCTATTTCACTGGTTGCGAGAAACGTGCGCTGCTTTACCAGCATTTGGTATCGCAAAAGCTTATATCAGATTCAGTCTCTTTGCTTAATGGCATATCAAACTTCATGAGTTACTTAATGCCAAATTAATCCTTGTAGAAGAACACCAGCGATATGATAAGGAAATCCATACCTTTTCACAAAGGTATTAGTCCAAAAGTTAATGCAGTTGCGCAACTGGGGTTCGATTTCACTTACTTCGCGGTTGCAGTCCACCACTTTTGCTATTGTCTATAGTTCATCCCGTTAATTGGATGGTGTCGACATATTTGTTTTTATTGTTTTTTTAAAAATCAAGACTTTCTATTCATTATTATTATTTATTTATCTTGTATTTTTATCAGTCGTTTTAATTCTACTTTGTATTGCAGCTCGCAGTGGTTGAAATTTTTATAATGGCAAGGAACAGTTCGTATTAATTGATTGATTTTAATAGCATTTCAACCCGTAGAGAGTTATTTTAATCATAGAGGTTAGGGAATCGCGTTCACTGTATGTTTATATTTACATTTTTATATTGTTGCATTGATTTTGTTTTTGGTTTGTTTGGGGGGTTTTTGCATTTTGTTTTTTCTTTTTGTTTTTGTTTTTATTTTGCCTTGTTTTTGTTTTGTTTTTTGTTTTTGTTCTTTGTTTTTTTTTTATTTTTCTTGTTTTGCTTTGTTTTTGTTTTTATTTTATATTTTTGTTTTTTGCTCTTTTTTTTTTTTGCTCTGGGTTTCCTTGTTTCTTGTTTTGCTTTTTTTGTTTTTGTTTTGCTTTGTTTTTTATTTTTTATTTTGTTTGTACACAATTCAATCAAATACGAATTTTCTTTCATTTTCTTTTCTTTTTTTTTTTTTTTGCTGCTTTATTGATTGATTGGTTGGTGCTTTACAATATATCAACCCTTATGGACTCATCATCATCATCATCATCATCATCCGCCTGCACGGATATCCTTGACCCTTTCTCGCCACTTCTCCCTATCGTTCATCGCTTCTGGCAGGTCCCCAAAACTACATCCCGTATCCTCACATAGCTGCTCTATGTATATTCGAGCTGGCCGTCCTGCTTTTTCTCGGCCATATGTGGGTGTCCATAGGAGAACATCACTTATGAGCTCGTCTCTGCTTCTCCAGCAGTGTCCTGCATGTCTGGTTCGTCTAGCTTGAATAGTTTTCGTGATGGGAGGCAGGTGGCCGTATAGTTGGTGCCTTGTGGGGTGTTACCTCAAGGACTTGTTCAATATTGCTCGCAACATTCTTGTGTAATTGCTGCCTAGCTTCTTCTCCAGCTGTTTTGTTAGCGTCCAAGTGGTGCATCCATACAGCAGTATCGACACGACCGCTGCCTGGATGTGGACTACTTTATGTTAAATCCTGTTTTATGACGTCCGAGAGATTAGTTTGCTGATAAACGAATTTCTACATCGTATTGGTTTGCACAGTTAAATTGTATTCAAATTATACTTATATATATATATATATATATATATATATATATATATATATATATATATTATTCTCATAAAACATTCCTATGTAATATAAATTATTTTCACTCAAATGCATTAGTTTGTCCTGTTGGAGTCTTAAAAAACACAATGCGAAACATCCACTTATATGTTGGCAATTAGTAGAAATTTAAAAATGACCAAAATTTTTGCACGATACTATATATATATATATATATATATATATATATATATATATATATATTATGCAAGTGTTGGTTGTCACTAAATCACTTTGTGGGTTTGTGTCGAACCAAGTGCAATATAATATGGAGTGTGCTCAATATCTAGGATAGTGATATTATATGATAATAATAAATAAATATATATTAGATATATATATATATTTCCATAGATTAAATATATATGTATCTAATATATATATATATATATATATATATATATATATATATATATATATATATATATATATATATACACGTTCACTTTCGGACTGATACTCTCAGGAAAAATATGAAGCCCCTTATCCCTCCAAGCAAGTGGGTGGGTAAGGTTTTGATTTCACGACTGTCCTTTTGAAAGGACTGCTTCGGCATTAAGAAACCTATGGACCCTAATATTCGATTAAACAAAGAAATATATATATATATATACGAGGTGCATACGATAGGTTTTCAGACTTCTTTCTCAAGGGCATTTAAAATTGTCATAGACTCTTGAAAATTCGGTAGGTTATTGCTATACATCTTATGATATGACTGACAAATGTTTATGATTTCACGTTCAAATCAACAGCTACAGCAGCAATTGGAATACACCCTACTAAATCCTGATTTTCACTGCTGGTGAATTTCAAAAATGCAATCTGGACGTGAGGACACTTTAGAAGAACGATATGCAATAAAATTCTGTTTTAAACTTGGAAAGATGCCACAAAAACGTATGGAATGCTTCTGACTGCTTTTGGACCATTTTGCATGAATCGAGCATCATTTTTTGAGTGGCATAAGAGATTCAGTGGCATTTCCACCAGGACAATACACCAGTCCACAACTTCATCCTTGTCACAGACTATTTGACCAAGATGGGCATCA
>CAUZXS010006414.1:32500-62500 GCA_963585895.1 Sepioteuthis lessoniana
GAATTACTAATTTTTTTCTCTTCTGAGGGACAATCTCTTTTTGTAACATTGCCTGCAATATACAAAGGACATTTTAATATCTTTAGAAATCTTAGCTTCAAGGTCTGGAAAGTTATCAAATTTTAGGCTTGCCATTTCATCCAGCAAATATCTGCATTTTGAGCCATTATGGCCTTTCACCCTAGTTGTATTGTTTGGCATCAATATTTAATTTGAGAAGTAGTTTAGTTTTTTCAAGATGAAAATTGTCTTAATTTTCCGAATTCACTTTCTAAATAGTCTGTGGTAAATTCACCAAGCATAACAAAATTAAACCCTCTGCCTTGAAAATATCAACAAATATCGATTAAACCTTTGCAAATCGGTTCAATGGCTGAACTAGTATCTATAAATGATTACTGATTCAATTCTTTTTACTTGCTTTCCTTCCATACTTTTTGTCATTTTTCAAAAATTAGAAAGAAACATTAAATGTTCATCATTTAAATATGATATTACCTTTTAAAGTGTATCGTTTTTCTTTATGTCACTATACATTTCTTTGACACTGACAATTTTCTAAAATGTCAAAACTGCTTTAATGAAATTAACTGTTTCTGCAATACCGTTTTCATTTAATAATACATGTGTTTAATTGCCGCTAAAGTTTGATCACAAAAAACTTTGAAACAGTGTAAACTTTTCGTCGTTCCTCGGGTTTTCGGTAAACTGCCACTTTAGTTAGTTTTGGCAGTTTAACAAATTGAGTTTTTGGGTTTGTTTTTTTGTTTGTTTTTGTTTTTTCTTTTTGTTTTGCTTTTTTTTTCTGTTTTGTTTATTTTTGGTTTTGTTTCTTTTTTGTTTTTTCATGCGTAAAAAAACTTTTACTATTTCCAATTTTTCTATCATCTTTTTTCCTTCGTAATAAAGTGGGTGTCCTCGTGGTGTAAAGGTTAAAGCGATGGACTGCGGAATCGTAGTAAGCGAGTTCGTACTCCAGTCGCGCTATTACGTTCACTTTCGGGCAAATACCCTTGGGAAAAGTAATGAACCCCCTCATTCTCCAAGTTATGGGTTAAATAGTATCACTACTGTTCTTCTCGGAGAATAGCTTTAGCATTAAATAAACTGCAATGGTTGATATGCCATTAAACAAAGAAACCAACCAACCAACAATCAGAATAAAGTAGTCATTCAGATGCTTCAGTAATCTAATTATTGCGAATACTTTAAAAGGACGAATATAATCAAAAATTAAATACAAGCCATTTTAGTTAACCTAGGCGTTTTACGAACAGAGTGAAATTTTTAAAAAAAAATTGATTGGTCTTGTTGTCACATGCAATTACAAATTTAATTGATTACATTTAATAAAATTGTTTGATTACTTCAACAATACATGAAACTTTTTCATATAAAAAAATAGCCTCTAATTTAGCAACTGGGATCATTTTAAAGAAAAGATTTGGTCAATCATTTAAACATTTTACTATAGTGCCCAATATTATTTTGGCTTATCCCTCAAAATGTTCACATAAGAAAAACGAATAATTTTCCTCATGATACAGTAGAACAGTTTTTACATACACTCATCAAATAAAAAAATACACATTTTCAGGTTTTCAGACATCTTTCAATAATATTTCCGCTTTTAAATTTTTTGCAGTATATTTTAAAGTACCTTCTGCTTCTTTTCTTTGTCAGCTCGAAGCCGTTTTCTTTGATTTTCAGAAGGTACCCCGCAAAAACAATTACCGACGCCGACTACGCCGATGACATAGGGATTCTGGCAAATATACCCGCCCAAGCCGAAACACTACAGCATACTCTGGAACGAGCTGCCGCAGGCATTGGTCTCCATGTCAATGCACACAAAACGGAATACATATGCTTTAATCAAATAGGTGACATTTCCACACTAAGCGGTAGCTCTCTGAAACTAGTAGACAGGTTCACCTACCTAGGAAGCACTGTCTCATCAACCGAAAAAGACATCGACACGCGACTAACAAAGGCATTGACAGCTTACGATAGGCTATCGGTCATATGGAAGTCAGACATCATCGATAAAATGAAACGCAGTGTCTTCAAAGCAGGGGTCCTGTCAATACTGCTATATGGATGCACTACATGGACGCTAACAAAATAAATGGAGAAAAATATTGACAGCAACTACACAAGAATGCAGCGAGCAATTTTGAACAAGTCCTGGAGGCAACACCCCACAAAGCCCCAACTGTACAGCCACCTACCTCCCATCACGAAAACTATCAAAGTTAGAAGAATCAGGCATGCAAAACATTGCTAGAGAAGCAGTGACGAGTTCATGGGTGATGTTCTCCAATGGACCCCGTCATATGATCGAGCAAAAGCAGGACGACCAGCTCAAACCTACATACAGCAGCTCTGTGAGGATACGGGATGTAGCCCTGAGGACATACCAGAAGCGATGAACAATAGGAAGGGATGGCGAGAGAGGGTCAGGGATATCCGTGCTAGCGACATGACATGATGATGATGATGATGATGATGATGATGATGATATTTTAAAGAATAGTTGTGAAATATTAAATTGATTTTACTGATTATAAAATAAATTTTGAATAATTGTTTTTAACAACTTTTTCATCATCAAGTTAGTTCTTTATAAGAAAAATGTAAATTATTCACAAAAATTTAATTTATTGTTGATATGATTTTTGTGATGAAAAACAAAACCAGATAGAAAATTATTGAATTTTAATTAACTTTATTTGGCGAAATAATTAATGACAGTTATCGTACACTTCACAATGAAAAAACTTATTTTTGCACTAAAAATGAAATTATAAATTCAAATTAAATGAATTAACAAATTACTTACTTCAGTATTGTGAAGTAATAAACTTGAATTAATTCGATGTAAATAAGAATTTCTTTTTAAAAAAATAAAAGATTCAATTTTTTATCCGATTCCAGTGACGGACTATTGCAAGTTATTGTCACCGCTGGAAAAACTCGCCCCCCCTACCTAAGTGAATGAGGATTGACGTACAGTTGACAGGTCTTCTTAAGGAACACCTTGATAGATATACATCTCTGACCATATCAAGGAACACCTTGATAGATATACATCTCTGTCCATATCAATCTATCTGTCCATCTAACTCTGTTAATATCTATTTTTCAATCCATGACCGTTTGAAAATTTGGGTCTGATAAATGTTATTTTATTGACTTCAGTTCTTATAAACACACACTCCCTCATACAAATGATAATATAAATACATACATACACACACACACCCTCGCACAGATTGTATTGATAGATTAATTGACTGAATTTGCGTATATGCCGATAAAATTGCATTTATGTAAGTGCATTCAATTTATTTCTAATAATACCCATGCAGTTTTCTTGTATCCGAGTAAAGAAAAACCCCTAAAAGTCTCCTTGGCTTAAAGTCATTCATTTTTTAGATTGTATTTTTTCTTTAAAATTTTTCCTGCATGAGAAAGAATTGTGGGCTAAATTAAAAGAAATGTTCTGAGAATAATACCAGTTAGGTAGCAATTCTAAAGCTCTGAAGAATATCATGTTAACCCTTTGCAGCCATTACTTCCAAGTTGACTCTGACTCAGAGTAGTAGTATAGGATTTACACTCCTATATTTCAAAATGGACGTTACACCACTTGTTCCCGAAACAAAAATGGCGGACGTCAGTATACTAATCAGTCTCGGGAACCTATTGGCCAGGAGAACCACGTGGTTAGTGCTCAAAACTACGTCTGCAACTTCAATGTTCTCCCGTGTTTTTGGAGCCTACTCCATGACAAGAATTTTCTATAAATACTCTAATCTTCCAACACTCTCTTTTTCACAATTTCACTAGGAGAGTCAACACAGCTCTCTTTCACATTTTCACTCCCAGGGTCAACACACTCTTTCCAGTGTGACCTCCAGAGAGAATACTCTCACTCTCTTAATTTCGACGAAAAGAGTCAACGCATTCTTCCTCTTTTTTACATTTGACTTCTGGCAGTCAAACGCCACAAAAATGTCTACTCCATGCAACCATTCTCTTCCTCGTTATACCTTTTCGGTGAGACTTTTTCCAGCCTCGAACAGAAAAATTTCGTCAAACCACAGAAAGAAACAGTTAAAATACTTAGTTATCACGCATCGGATACTTTTGTTAAATAGTTCTTTTTTGTAGTATTAGCGTCTGTTACACACACACACACACACACACACACACAGGAATATATGTCAAACAGTATTAGAACACTAATAATGTTTTTAAATATTTCATTGCATGTATTGTTGAAATAAAAATTCGAATTTGTACAGCTTTGTTTTAAATGTTCTTTTTGTCTGCAATCTGTGGTCGCTGGTTCGATCACCAGTGGTGGAAATCACGGTATACACTGCTAA
Source organism: Sepioteuthis lessoniana (assembly GCA_963585895.1). Classification (NCBI taxonomy): domain Eukaryota; kingdom Metazoa; phylum Mollusca; class Cephalopoda; order Myopsida; family Loliginidae; genus Sepioteuthis; species Sepioteuthis lessoniana. The sequence goes on from CAUZXS010006414.1 coordinate 36,895, forward strand.
TAATGTCAAAACGGCTGTCCAGTGTATAAATGTTCAGATTTTCTAGTCATAGTAATTCAATTCACAAGAATCATTCATATTGGATAGATATAAATTAAACCATTTAACTGTGTAAAAAAATGAGCTCAGGCTCATCTAAAAATGTTATCTACAAAATGTCTTTAGAAATCATATATTTAGTATATATGTATAAAATAGATTTGGCATTAAATAAACTACAATGGTTGATATGCCATTAAACCAAACTCTGTACCAATCCTTTGGCGATAGTAACGAGTGCGCCAATTACCATTTGTATCACCGTCACTTTCATGTTCCATTGCTTTTTCAGTTCTCCTGCAAGGTCTCTCTTTTCGCTTTCCTTCAGTTTTACCCCGAGATCAGACTGTTTTTATTCTCATCTAGAGAAGTCACTCTTATAGAGGAGCAGCAGAAGTTCCCCGATCGAACTAACGATCCTGAGCGTTGAACCGCAAGACTCATACGTCCAGGACCAGGTTAGGCATAGCGTTTGGCCGTCAGAAGGTTTATTCGCATACCTTTACGTCCAACATGCTGCTTCCCATGTGTACGAAAGAAAAAAGGGGGGGCTTTCTTTTCACGTTAAGTTTCAACTTAGTCAAAGTCCAAGACTAATGTATATTTATAAGACTTTTTGGGTATATTTTCACCTGTCTTCTGATACAGGCCCTAACATTTTTTTTTGTATGGGGGACTTCCTGTACTTAACCTGTTTTTTTGTTGTTCTTTTTTTTTTCTTTTTTAAACTACTATGGGGGGAGTCATGGGGCATTCTAAGCTTTTAGAAAAGATTCAGAAACATGCGCCGAGCATGTTAGCACAGTTGACCAGGGTCATATATTCAATTTGGATTTACGGTAAAAGTGTCTTTACATTTAAAACACACTGTACAAGCGGCATTTTACAAAGAATAAAACATCATACAATTTTGAAAATTTTCGGCATTTTAAATTATTAGGACTTAAAGACATTATACTAACCAGTATTGAACCTTTTGGTTTTCTGGTGGCACAAGCTAGATCTTCATCTCTCCAGTTCTGCTCTACCGTTTAGTCACTAATAAATTTAAATAAAATTTGGGAAGGTCTACTTCTTGGGGAAGGGGACAGTAGGTATTTCGTCATTTGGGAGATTGTTTTTGTTTTTTGTTTAGTTTTTTTTGTTTGTTTTTTTTTGTTTTTTCTTTTTTTTTTTTTTTACTTAGGCTGTTTTGTATTTTGTTTTCTTCCAAACTACTGTGGAGGGAGGGAGTCAGTGGGCATTCTTACCTTTTAGAAAAGATTCAGAAACATGCACTGTGCATGCTAGCACATCTGACATGTCTCATGTAAAATATTCCCATCTTATGAAATGTAAAGTATTCTAATCTAATTTAAAATATTCCTATCTTATGAAATGTCAAGTTTTCCTATCAAAGGAAATGTATAGTATTCCTATCTATTGTAATGTAGTAATATGTAATCTATAGTTGGAGGATAAGGGGGGTTCATATCTTTTCGAAGGAGCATTAGTCCGACAGTGACTGTAAAGGAACGAATGGAGTTCGAACTCGCTTTTTTCGATGTAACAGCCCAGCACGTCAGCCACTCCACCAAAGGAACTGGCCATATATATTCAATGCACAGGATTTCTTTTAATGTATAGCGTTTTATCTAATGCAAATAATTAGCACACAATTTTGTATCGTAAGAAAATACGACACCTTAAAAATACACAAAATGAAACACGTACTCGAATATCGTTGATTTTAAAACCAGCAGTTCATTGTAATTATTATATAGTTGACTTCTTATTTGTGCATATAAAACAGCAGTTTTACCGAAAAGAAAACTTCACAACTTTCTCCGTTCTTTTTGATTCTGATTTTGATACTCATTTACATTTTAATCGCAAAGAAAATCTCTAAACGAGTTTGAAAAGACCAGAAAAATCCACAGAAAAAAAAACAGTCTGTCTAGAACCACGTTACTTCGAAGACTGGCTTAAAATAACGCTAACCTATTAAACTGAGAGCGCTATGTGAAACTAACCCCATTTCGGGTGCCACATTTGATTTCAGTTTCTTGTACCCCCTCGTTTAACATATTCTAATACAGTGAAGGTGATTTCGAAACTTAGACACTAACGATATCCTTGTTTTCTTGATTTGTGTTATTTAATTGTAAGTACACTTTTTTAGTCGACCCAAACATCTAATTAAATTCCATCCTTCAAGATACTGCTAATTAAGCCTTCCATTTTATTACGAAACAAAGTTCATGGTATTTAATTGCTTCACTAGGAAAGCCCGGTGTGATAAGAGGATATTTTAACGAGAGGTCAAACATGTATAAGAATGAACAAAGTCATATATTGTCAAGATCCCCGAGGCCCAGGTCACGATAGTGTTAGATAAACTCCGACCCCGCTCACAATAGAGAACTATTGTATGAGGAATTTATCCCCAAGACCGGGTTTCGCCGAATGTTTTGTCTCGTCGAGGCTCTTGAATAGATAGGCCTAAAACCGTGGATTCCGAGACAAATCCGTAGTTTCCATATAAGTAAATCCGGTGAGTAACACTCAGAGAGTATCAGGTGGGCTCAGCATCTTATAATCTAGTTGGGTTAAATACTATCCAAACCTCGACAAAAATATCCTGAGTAAAAATCTACTCTAATGCAATGAGAGATTGGATTTATATATCGTTTTTTTTTTTTACAAATATCTGTATTTTGTACTTGGGAAACGGTATAGAGGAGGTATGGGTAGAGAGTGAATGACTAACATTTACCCTTAGATAAATATTTGATAACCGCAACCTAATTATTGCTCTTGATGCGACTTTTGCGCGTGTCCATTTGATTGGAGAATGTCAACAAGGGGCCTAAGGATAGAAAACTAATCCTTCTTATTTATTTTCAATAAATATAGACAGATGATGTTTTCAGAAAAGGTCAAAAGAGTTTTCACAATCAAATGACCTCTGCTCAACCTAAGAATTGAACATTGGCATTTCTCTGCTTCTATGATAGCGTAGAAAAAAAGACGAAAAAGAAAAAAAAAAGACAAAAAAGAAAAAAGAAAAAAAAAAGAAAAAAAGGATCTCGCACGAAAAGACATAAGTATACTTTTCATGACTTTTGAGATTTGTTACAATGAAAAAAAATGTTTTTTCTGTGACATTTTTATACAAAACAAACAGAAAAAAATACTTTTAAGGAGAATCTTGTAATGATGTATAGTGGCTAAAAGGCACATATTTTGCCGGTGTGATAATTTGAAAGGAAGTTGACATTTGAAGAAACCGATAGCGCTAACAAAAGACGAATTTGGACTAAATGACTTAAATATATATGACTAAATATATATGACTATAAGACAAAATATGAATGGCTAAATACATTTCATTCATCAATTAAAAAACACTTTCTTTTTTATTTGGACAAATTTAATATTCGTTAAAGTTGAAAACTAAAAACAAAATAATTTTTAAACCATTTCCTAATATTTTTTTCGATTTTTGTCTTTAATTTTCATCTAATATTTCTCTGCCTTGACATTGGGCGCTAGAATCACTTGACTGTATGCTCGGCTGAGGGTTATAACATCCAATAAACCACCAGAAAAAGAGAGATCATGGATATGACACTAAACTGCATCAGGTGGTGAGACTACAGTTCTGGAGATTCGGGATGTTTGAGGTGCCGTTTCATGACCATTACTCTCAGTTCCACTCTGACCAAGCAGTTATAGTACCTGTTAGAGTCCCAACTATCGACCGAATAGATCTGTTAAAAAATTATTTTCTAAGACGGATTGTGAGATGTACATATACAATTTGTTTGTATCAAATTTAAATTTCTTGCACAATTCACAGTGGATCATCTTCCCCATCCACTTGTGCTTCACTGCAGAGGGGTAAGACCCCCCACCACCACCAACGAATGTCCTAGATATGACACTAAACAATCTGATGGTGAAATTTCAGTTATGCTGGAGCTTTGATGATTGTGGAGTCCCCATTTATTGCCATCGCTCCCAGGAGTGGTAACACCTAATAGGGCCCCATCTATGGGTTAAATAGAACTAAACTGTGGTTTCTTGAGTTTACTGTTTTTTTACATTTAAACTACATATTTATGCTAAACTGAATTGTTTAAAATAGAACTGTTTTGACTTTTAAACTGTGTACTTATGCCAAACTGAATTATCTGAAATAAAACTGTTTTGACATTAACTCTGTGTATTCCCCAGTCCGCTGGGGCTATAGAATACACCAACTGCACCACTGCAGAGGGGTAAGACCCCCAACGAGTGTCCTGTATATGATACTAAACCATCTAATTGTGAGGTTCCAGTGATTCTGGGACTTTGGGGAATGCGGAGCACCCCTTTATTGCCATTGCTCCCAGGTTCACTCTGGCCTGGAATGGTAGCACCTGATAAAGCCCTATCTATGGGTTTGATAACGAGCCACCGCAGGCATTGGCCTCCATGTCAATGCACACAAAACGGAATATATGTGCTATAATCAAAAAAGTGACATCACCACACTAGATGGAACCCCTCTTAAACTAGTAGACAAATTCACTTACCTAGGAAGCAGCGTCTCATCAACAGAAAAGGACATCGACACGAGGTTAACGAAGACATGGACAGCTATCGATAAGCTATCGATCATATGGAAATCAGACCTGACCGATAAAATGAAATGCAGTTTCTTCCAGGCAGCGGTCGTATCGATACTGCTGTATGGATGCACTACTTGGACGCTAACTAAACGGCTGGAGAAGAAACTAGACGGCAATTACACAAGAATGTTGCGAGTAGTATTGAACAAGTCCTGGGGGCAACACCCCACAAGGCACCAACTATACGGCCACCTGCCTCCCATCACGAAAACGATCCAAGTTCGACGAACCAGACATGCAGGTCACTGCTGGAGAAGCAGGGACGAGCTCATAAGTGATATACTCCTATGAACCCCCACATACGGCCGGGCAAAAGCAGGACAACCAGCTCGAACATACATCCAGCAGCTATGTGAGGATACGGGATGTAGCCCTGAAGACCTGCCAGAGGCGATGAACGATCGGGAGAAGTGGCGAGAGAGGGTCAGGGATATCCGTGCCTGTGGCACGACATGATGATGATGATGATGGGTTTGATAGAACTAAACTGCATACTAATGATAAACTGAATTATTTGAATTAGAACTGTTTGACTAAACTGAATAGCTTGAAATAGAAATGTGTTTGACAATTAAACTGTGTACATTCACAGAGGAAAGATGGAACAAATCCTACTAGCGTACGGTATACCTAAAGAAACCGTAGCGGTAATAACGATTCTCTATAGAAACACTAAAGTAAAAGTACGATCACCGGATGGAGACACAGAATACTTTGACATTGTAGCAGGAGTACTACAAGGGGACACGCTGGCTCCGTACCTCTTTATCATTTGTCTAGACTACGTACTTAGAACATCGATTGACAAAATCAATGAGAATGGCTTCGAACTGACGAAGAAAAGAAGCAAAAGGTACCCCGCAACAACAATTACCGACGCCGACTACGCCGATGACATAGCGATACTGGCAAATACACCTGACCAAGCCGAAACACTACTGCATAGTTTGGAACGAGCAGCAGCAAGCATAGGCCTCTATGTTAATGCACACAAAACGGAATATATGTGCTATAACCAAACGGGGGACATCTCCACTCTAGGCGGAACCCCTCTTAAACTAGTAGACAAATTCACTTACCTAGGAAGCAGCGTCGAATCAACCGAAAAGGACATCGAAACGAGGTTAACGAAAGCATGGACAGCTATCAATAGGCTATCAATTATATGGAAATCAGACCTAACCGATAAAATGAAACGCAGTTTCTTCCAGGCAGCGGTCACATCGATACTGCTATATGGCTGCACTACATGGACGCTAACAAAACGGCTGGAGAAGAAGCTAGATGGCAATTACACAAGAATGCTGCGTGCAATCCTGAACAAGTCCTGGCAGCAACACCCCACAAGACACCAACTGTACGGCCACCTGCCCCCTATCACGAAAACTATTCAAGTTAGAAGAACCAGACATGCAGGACACTGCTGGAGAAGTAGGGGCGAACTCATAAGAGATGTACTCTTATGGATCCCCACACATGGCCGCGCAAAAGCAGGACGACCAGCACGAACATACAATTAGCAGCTATATGAGGATACAGGATGTTGTCCTGAAGACCTACCTAGGGCGATGAACGATAGGGAGGAGTGGCGAGAGAGGGTCAGGGATATCCGTGCTACCAGCGCGATATGATGATGATGATGACTTATGCTAAACTGAATTGTTTGAAATGGAACTGTTTTTGACATTGAAACGGTACTTACACTAAACTGAATTGTTTAATATCGAACTGTTTTGACATCTAACTGTGTGTAATCAAAATCTCTAATTATAATAAACTGAATTAGCTGAATTCGAACTGTTTGAATAAACTGAATAGTATGAAATAGAAATGTTTTTAATAATTAAACTATGTACTCATGCTAAACTGAATTGTTTGAAATAGAACTGATTATTTGTATAAAAATGGATTTGGCATTAAATAACCTACAATGGTTGATATGCCATGAAAACCAACCAACCAACTAACCAACCCTATGTTTTATGGTGTCCGCTTCCAATATTCCCAAATATTTGTAAGTTTTCTTTTATCCGAGCGTTCTTATTTTTTCTTGATTTAGTAGTTCTATTGTAATTGTTATTATTTACTCATTAGAGTTTTTCACATCAGCGACATCTGATGGTCTTTCACTGGAGTTTGAGTGAGAGCAAGTCTCTTCAAGTCTGCAGGACTCTTCTCAGTATTCTGGCCGTTCTCAATAATGTAGTATTTTGGATGCTCCCTACTTGTCCGCCAACTTCCAAGTCCTCCAGTCCCATTAGTAATCCTTTAGTTACTGTTCCAAACGCACCAATTACAATTGGTATAATTGTCACCTTCATGCTCCATAGTTTTTTCAATTCCCCGGCAATGTCGAGGTACTTATCCTTCTTTTCACATTCTTTCAGTTTTATTCTGTAGTCAGGCGGGACAGCAAAGTCGACAATTTTGTAAGTTCTCTTTTTTTTTTTTTTTTTTTTTTTTTGTTGTTGATTAATATTAGGTCTCGTCTTCTGACCGAGATTAGGTGATCCGTGTGTAAGTCAAAGTCCCATTGGAGTTTATATCTGTTATTTTCCAGGACAGGTGCTGGGTTGTGCATATACCATTTGTTTGTATTGTCAAATTTAAATTTCTTGCACATCTCCCAGTGGATCACCTTGCCGACCCAATCGTGTCTAGTCTTAGATTCCTTCTGCGCTAATTTGCTGCATTCGCTTATTATGTGATTGATGGTTTCATCTCTGTCACTGCATAGTCTACATTTGCTATTTTGTTGCGTCTTATCTATCCTCGCTTTGATATGATTGGTTCTAACGGCGTTGTTTTGTGCTGCTATTAGGAGAGATTCTGTTTCTCTCTTAAAGTTTCCTTTTCTTAGCCATGTCCAGGTTTTGTCATGTGAGATATTGTTTATTAGTCGTTTAAAACGCCCGTAGAGTTGTTTTCCTTCCCCTTTTTGTTTCCTAGTTATTGTCATTCTATTGTCCATCGTATTATCAGTATCATTTCTGAAATGTCTACTTCAAACAGTTTCCACTGTGAGAGTCGATCTAATTTTGGCTGGAATCCATGCCGAAGTAAAATCACTGTTTGGAGAGAAATTGTTCCTGTTGCAGTTCACGAAAATACACATAAAGAAGGAAAACAACGTTTTCTATTTTTGTATAATACAGTTTTCTGAAAGCTATTGTTTTCATCTAGCAATATACGGATTTACAGAAATGTGTAGAATACAAAAAGAAAGAAAGGTCTTACGAAACTTATTCGTTCGTTTGGAAATGTGACCGATCAAACAGAAGATGCAAGGGAGGCGACTATCGTTTTTTGGTTATCTTGATAAAAATATTTGTTCGTCTCGGCTTTTGCTTCGAACTCTCAGTTCTGGACTAATCTTGACTTCGCCTGCAATTCTGGGACTATCATCAATTCTCGGATGGGTTCTGCATTGCCCCTTTTCTGTCTCTCTTGATCTCTCTTCTCTCGTTTTCCTTGATCTGATCTCTATTGATCTATGGGCGCTGCGCACTGCTTATATAAGTTGGGGGCGGGGTCTCGACGATTTTTGGGCATCCTCATGCATAATGATATGTAAATCGTCCGGTTAGAAAAACTTCATTCACATATGGTCGGCGTTTTTTTAAAGAGGTACTAAAAAATAGATCTTAGTAGCCTCCGCTGATTCTCGCCCGACCAGCAACACTTGAAATGGAAAAAATCCACTCATGTTGTCTCAATCTCTAGCTTGAACTTTTTCCCTATCTAGACCACGCAGATTTCACAACTGTTTTTATCGTAAGAACCACTCAACAAATTTATCCCTCAATTTCTGGACGTCGGTAAAAAGTTTAAAAAAAAAAAAAAATAAGATAGGAAATGAAATGATTAGAAGAAAAAAAAATATAATTTTTTTTTTAAATATAAGAATTTTCACTACTTATTTCCTGTTTTGACAGAAGAAAACGAACTTATTTCCAAATCCACCCTTTCGTCCATTTAATTAACAAATTCGTTCTAATCCCTTAGAATCGTTAATTAATCAATAAATCTAGGTAGGGGGGGGTCTCTCTGTCACAGTATCAATGCGTCAACGCTGTCTTCACTGCTGGCAAGTTCTCTTCCTTCCTTTTTTTCTTGAAACGTGTCAACGTCGTCTCTGGGATGTAATGCCTTATGAATTGTCATTAGTTTTCTTGTTCTTTGGTCCATTTGTTGAAGTTCGTCTCTAGTCTATTTGAAAAGGGGTCCGGAATATCTAACGAGTGGTACAGCCCAGGTATTTATTCCTTTGATAAGGTTTCTGCAAGAGAGTTTTATCTCGAGTAGTTTTCTTGTTCTCCTGAGATATTCACTTTCGGGCAAATACCCTTGGAAAAGGTATGACCCCCCCTTATCCTCCCAGCTATGAGTTAAATAGTATCACTACTGTTCTTCTAGGATAATAACTTTGAAATTAAATAACCTACAAAGGTTGATATGCCATTAAACAAAGAAACCAAACCAATAAAATAACCTTATACCTATTGATACGCCGTGAAAATCAATCAATCAACCATACTTTGAACTTTCATACTGTTTTTAATAATTTGGCACACAAAAACTGCAGTGTGGTTTACAGGCTTGAGCGTGTGTATTTAATCTGTTTATATTCCCTAGGTAAGGGGTTAATACAATGTAAAGATGAGAAATCGATAAGTAGCTAATCGTTTGATGTTTATTGAATTGTCTGTATTAATTGATTTGCTGAATATGCAGATAAACAAAGACGACGCGTTGGAATCAATTGATCCTTTGGAATTCTCGATTGAATGGCCAACATTATGCTGATAATCAAAAATAGGTTCTCTTCAACTCCCATGAGGTTTTGCCGAATTTTTTTTAATTATCTTTTTTGAAGGGGTCGGTAATCGAATGAATTTTTCTTTTAAGGGGTCGGTTTTGCAGAATTTTTTTTTTTTTTCAGGGAGTCGGTAATCGAATGATTTTTTTTTACATGTATATGTGGAATTAATGTTGTTTCATTTATCTTTCACGCTTTTCTTTTTAAACCGGACTTTAAACAAAATGTTTTATCTTTGACAATAGATCAATTGGAATTGTCAAGTTTTCTTTGTTCTAGAATATGTTTCAGCTGGCGTATTTTGAAATTTATAAAGAATAATAGCCAATATATATATATTTTTACAAAAGAAGATGCATGATCTCTCTCTCTCTCTCTCTCTCACTCTCTCTCTCTCTCTCTCTCTCTCTCTGCACTCACACACACACATACACAGACACACACAATACGTAACGTAAAGTTTACTATCACACAGAAAGGAATTAGGCCGATTTCAAAACTTGAATAAAACTGTGTTTCACTTTGTGTTAATATCCTCAGAAAAGGCATGAACCTATCTCTTCTTCGCACCCGGCTATCGGTAAATAATAGGCAGATTGGTCGCTATCGCTTTGGCACACCAGTCAGTGTAGAAGAATAAAAAGAATCTGATTTCAAAACTTGAGTATTGATCCGGTTAATATGTGGTATATTGGTAAACCATTCTTCTATAATTGCATCTTCCAAAAAGTGTGGATGGTTCTACATAAGTCTTCGTTATTACAAACAATGTAGATATTCTAATGGTTGACTTGTTTCACAGATTTGTTGGGTCATCATATGTCAACATTACAAATCTCATGGTGCTATTGTTAGCAAGCTAGACTGGTAAAGAATTACTTGCAGGTTCGAGTCACAGTTGGTGTCTCAAACTTCTAACCATATGCCACTACTAAGCACAGTTTTGCGAATAACTTTGTTTTGATAATATTCACGCAATCTACGTACGAACAACCTGCAAATATGTCTATACAGGGTGTCTCAAAATAGATGCAACCCATTAGTATGATAATGATTTATTACTGATGTTGTATACTTGTCATAGACCCAACCAAGAACATAATCGAAGATAATGAACGAACTTCAATGAACGAACGAAACACACTTCTTTATAAAAATATATCTCTCATTTTATCCTCGAAAGGGGCACACAGTTTGTTGTAAGTTTGGGAGAGAGATGGAGAGACATATACTCAGAAAGAGGACTTCTTCTTTCCCCATATCGTCTTCCTGGAGCCAACGCTTGCACCCCCTTGCAAGCCGTATCGTCAGAGACGACAGAGACGCCCCTGATCGGCTGCGTATCCCTGGCTCGACGCTCGATTCTGACTGGACTGTCTAAATCAGACCGCGTGGTTCTCATATCACGTGGTCTCCTTCCGGTTACACAACTGCTCGACCGGCCTACCCCGATGCACTGCCATCCCCCTGTTTACTAATTACAACGTGACAGCTTGTCAAAGCACACGAGGTCACCAGGAACGAACCCAAAATCCATGTCAACAGTCATTATATAACACTGAGACAAGAAACTCCACGTCAGTTGATGTGAGTTATTGCTTAATCTGGATTCTGAATGGGAACGCCTGAAGATCCTTCTTTAAGATTCTTTGCAACGATGCAAGTGAAAGACCAAGTTCTTGGGAACGTCTTCTGAGGGACCTTTTCAGATTCCTTCCGACAGAAACTCTCACTGCATCTACATTGTCAGGACATCTTGCAGTCAACTTCCAGCCAGTTCTGGGATTGCCTGCCTTCTTGCTGGGGTTGTTTACTTACCCTGTGGCTTGAAATCTGTGCACCCGACGATAAATTTGGCTTTTCTGGGGATAATTGTTAATGTTCAACTTACTGCGAAATTTTACTTGGACAGTTTTGAATAATTTTGTCTCCAAATACGTGACGCAAAATATTTTCCTCTCTTGTCCAAGGCATTGTAATCGAGGATTAATAGTTGTTTTAATATATTTTTCCAAATCTGAAACAAAAAAAACACGACACTATTATTAGTAAAGTTATTAGCAGTCACATGGGTCCTATGTATATTAAGACACCCTATATATATACACATATACAGAGTGAGCAGAAATTGTAGGGCAGTCACATAGGACTCATGTATATTGAGACACCCTATATATATGCATATAGTGAGTGAACAGAAATAATAGGGCAGTCATGGGACCCACTGTAAACACAACCAAATAGCAGTTTACAGTGTGGACAGGAAGGCTAATTTGCATATTGATCTTTAAAATTTGAATTTTACAAATATTTGCTTAGTTTTATTGGTTCCTAATATATTGTTTTCATCTTACTAAATATAAACAAAAATTCCATTGATAAATCTTAAAAGATAATCATTAACAAAAAGAAAGGAACGTAATTTTATTCTTTACCGTCTAAATTAGTTAAATAGTTAAATTTGGAATTTTCTCTTTACATGGGAGTGATGAGAAGAGCAAGCATCTAAGTTATTCTATTCTTTGATTATCCTCCCTCTGCTTCAAATCTTTTATATGCGTTCTTATTCACTTTCATTAACTTTTCTAATTTATTTTAATATTTTATTACATTAAAACTTAAATATTGTCCTTGACAGGAGCCCCATATTTTTGTTTTATGCCACAACCATAATTCAATATCAATAACAACTGTAATACACTCAAATAGAAAACACAATAGGCACATTAACAGGTGAACTCACATTAACAAAGGCATGCAGATACAAATACTCCGGAGGACACACTGTTGTTCAGATACGAACGTTTATTAACTTGTTGACTTCTGAGTTCGGTTCTTCGACACGAGGAGAGAGAGAGACACAATTCTTAAAAGTCTTTTGTAATCATTCTATACTAACAAAACTCCCAAATGCCTGGTCAGACCCCACAAACGCGCCGCGCATCCCGTAGTGTTTAAGATTTCTGTCGGTAGAGACCTACAGAACTCCATGGTCAGACTTCAACTTCTCAACACCATGGTCTTAACTCAACTTCAACTCTCGACATGGCCAAAGTCAACTCCCAACTCGATTAGTCCCCATTCGATAACCAACTGGACTTTTCCCCAGTAAACTACCAACTCGACTGGCCCACAGTCGAGACCCAACTCGGCTGTCCTCAGTAAAAACCCAACTGACGTGTTTTTCAAAATACCCAAATTCTCAGCCCATCACTTTCGGGAATGACGTCATTTACGCTCCAGCCACATTTCCTATCTGGGGTTTATTATGACAATTGTGATCGTCATATCCTCTGCACGCGAGCGTAAACTGTACCCAATGTTTAAGCACCTGAACTAAGAGCTGAATAGTTCAAAGCCCAAATAAACTGAATGATAAAATATAATTAACGAAAAATGATTAATATAAAAAAATCATTCCGTAATTATATAACACTCTTGCTAGTTGTGATAATTGTTCAATTTTATTTTTGTAACCAATTTATAATTTATAAATGAAACTTATTACAGTGATGTAATTATTTACCCAACCGCTCCGCCACAGGCAGAAATTGACGCAAGGTTATTTTTAAGCGGAGTAAATCTTGTTTGAATTCAGAGTTTTCCTTCTTCAATACCGGTCGTCAAACCAAGGATAAGGAAAACTAGACTACCTTACCATGTTTCCATACCAACGGTGGGGGAAGAGAGGCACTCATATCTTTCAGAAGAGCATTAGTGTCACATATTCAAAGTGAGAATACGTTCATTATGCATACGCATATATATAGGAATCCGAAAAACACGAAATTGGTTCAGGTACGAAACTTTTATTTACCTTTTTGAGTTTAAGGTTTTCCAACATGAGGAGAGAGAGAGACACAATTTCTTACTCTGCTGACTGTTCGTATATAGTCAGCTCTCAACTCACTGACTCAACCAACGCGCGGGCATCCCGTAGATCCAAACTGGTCTTGCCTCGGCGAGCTCCGAAAATCAACTCGCCCCGTCTAAGTCCAAATATCAACTAACTGCTTTTTTTCAAATCCCAAAATCCTCAGCCCATCGCTTCCGGGGATGACACCATTCACATTCCCAGAGTCATTTCCTATCTGGGGTTTTTATTGTGACATCTGTGATTGTCACATCCTCCTCGTGCGCGCGTGAACACCTACACTCAAAGTGTGCACCTAACCCATGCACAAAGCCGAAAGGTTCTCAGCCTAACTAAACCAAAAGATAAGATACACAAAACGAAAATTCATAATATAAAAAAAAAATCCTTCCGCAATTATATAACATTTGCATGAAATAAAATGCAAACAGCCTCATCCAGGATTTGAATCCACGTTACCAATTTTATTTTTATCAGTAGAAAAATAGTTTGTTGTTTTATGGTATATCAACTCTTGTGGGTTATTTAATGCCAAATCCTGTTACAAACACATTTGTGTGAGTGTGTGTGATTTGAAAGCGAATAGTTTATTGGAAACTTTATTTTTGAATGTATAGACCTTATTTGTATGTATACAGTTAAATTGTTTCAAGTATTGTTATCTAACACTAATAATTCGATTTAATATCAATCATTTGTTGGCACATACTTCAATAGTTTTAAGTATTGCTATTTAACACTAATAATTCGATTTCATATTTATCATTTATTTGCGCACATTTAAATGTTTTCAAATATTTTTAACTTACATTAACACTAAAATTTTATATTAATCATTTGTTTTTACGCGGTAAAATTGTTTCAAGTATTGCTATCAAACGCTAACAATTGTATGTAATATCAATCAATTGTTTGCATGCAGTTCAATGGTTTCAAGTATTTCAATCTAACATCAATATGGCTAAGTCAGTTGGGCCTTCAGAATACACCGACTGCATCTGTGCAAAGGGGTAAGACTTCCCCAACGAGTGTCCCGTATATGACACTAAACAATCTGATGGTGAGGCTCCAGTTATACTGGAGCTTTGCAGAATGTAGAGTACCCCTTCATTGCCATCACTCCCAGGTCCACTCTGGTCCGGAATGGTAGCACCTAAAAGGATGCTATCAAAGGATCAAATAGAACTAAACTGTGTACTTATGCTAAACTGAATTGTTTGAAATAGAACTGTTTATTTGTATAAAAAAGGAATTGGCATTAAATAACCTATAATGGTTGATATGCTATAAAACTAAACCAAACCAATTCATATATCAAATATATTCCCCAGTCAACAGGGACTGTAGAATACACTGACTGCACCTGTGTAGAGGGGTAAGACCCCCCCCCAACGAGTGTCCTGGAAAAATGACACTCAACAATCTGATGGTGAGGTTCCAGCAGTACTGGAGCTTTGGGGAATGCGGAGTACCCCTTCATTGCCATCGCTCCCAAGTCCACTCTGGCCCGGAGTGGTAGCACCCGATAGAGCCCTATCTATGGGTTAAATAGAACTAACAGCATGCTTATGCTAAAATGAATTGTTTGAGTAAACTGAATAGCTTAAAATAGAAATGTTTTTGACAATTAAACCATACTTACATTTTAACTGCGTGCTTATGCTTAACTGAATTATTTTAAATAGAACTGTTTTTCGACATTAAAACTGTATTTACACTTAACTGAATTGTTACATGTAGCTGATTGAATAGTTTGAAATAGAAATGTTTTTGACAATTGAACTGTATGCTTATACTAAACTGAATTGTTTGAAATAGAACTGATTATTTACATAAAAATGGATTTGGCGTTAAATAACCTACAAAGGTTGATATGCCATGAAACCCAACAAACCCAACCAAAACTATATCTAATATATATGTATTAAAAGGTTTTGGCATTATATAACGTACAGTGGTCGATATACCATAAAACTCAACCAACCAAATATCAATAATTCTATTTAACACTAATCATTGTTTGTTCATAGTTGAATAAGTTCAAGTATTGCTGTTTGATCTTAGTAATTCTATTCAGCAAATATTCCTATCTAATTTAATATTTCTTATTTGCTTGCACATAGTTTAGATGGTCTCAAATATTACTATCTCAGTGCAATTGAACCTTAACTACCGCCTTCTCGATCCTTTAAGATAAAATAAGGTTGGATTTGCCACAAGTGTAATGGAAACAATAAGGTCAGGACGATCATAGAGGTGCCAAGGCTGAACATGACCGGACGATAGATAAGAACAAGCCTCTCTGATTTCCCATCAAGCCCAGTTAGAGACAAAGTGGAATGTGCTCATGAGACTACTTGTGTTGTCGAGTCATGGACTGATCAGTAACCAGAATCCTGTCCTCGAGTATTACGAACCGCGACCCACGGCTAACATGTAGCCTCATTGGGGGTTACCATACCAATCTGCAGAGATACAGTTAGCGTAGGTGTAAAAGTAAGTAAATATTCTGTTACCAATTATAATTCAATGATGGAAATTACTGGCATCAGACAACTTGGAAATAATCTCGAAAATATAAAAATACCAAATCGAAAAGGAAAATAAAGGAAAAGCTAAATATATTTGTATCATAACTAACTTCGTACCGAACGATTCTAAGTAAACTTTCTTTCAAACATTTATAAAAGGATATATATATATATATATATATATAACCAAAATAAAATATGAAATTACGATCTATTTTCCTTATTTGAATCTCTCTCTCGCAGTAGCTTAGAATACGCCTCCCCTGAAGAGAGGCTAGACCCCCAGACACACAAAAAAGGAATAATCCTAGGTAGAGGACTAGACTGAATTTAATACTTAGGAGTGTGGAGTACCCCTTCATTAGCATTACTCTCTCGTCTACTCTTACTTGAGGGAGGAGTACATCTTAGGGCTTTATCTATGACTCAATTGAATTGAAAGTTATTCCTATCAATAGGTCCAAGGACAAAAAACTCTTAAAAACTAACTATAAAAAATTACAGTTATAAACTTACAATAAACACGATTCTCTAACCTTTAGACATAAAATAACTTAGGGGTGTCCTTGTGGTGTAATGGTTATAGTGATAGACTGCGGAATCGTAATAAGCGAGTTCGTACTCCAGTCGCGCTATTACGTTCATTTTCGGGCAAATACCCTTGGGAAAGGTATGAACCCCCTTATCCTCCCAGCTATGGGTTAAATAGTACCACTACTGTTCTTCTAGGAGAATGGCTTTGGCAAATACCCTTGGGAAAGGTGTGAACCCCCTTATCCTCCCGGCTATGGGTTAAATAGTACCACTACTGTTCTTCTAGGAGAATGGCTTTGGCAAATACCCTTGGGAAAGGTATGAAACCCCTTATCCTCCCACCTATGGGTTAAATAGTACCACTACTGTTCTTCTAGGAAAATGGCTTTGGCAAATACCCTTGGGAAAGGTGTGAACCCCCTTATCCTCCCGGCTATGGGTTAAATAGTACCACTACTGTTCTTCTAGGAGAATGGCTTTGGCAAATACCCTTGGGAAAGGTATGAAACCCCTTATCCTCCCACCTATGGGTTAAATAGTACCACTACTGTTCTTCTAGGAAAATGGCTTTGGCAAATACCCTTGGGAAAGGTGTGAACCCCCTTATCCTCCCGGCTATGGGTTAAATAGTACCACTACTGTTCTTCTAGGAGAATGGCTTTGGCAAATACCCTTGGGAAAGGTGTGAACCCCCTTATCCTCCCGGCTATGGGTTAAATAGTACCACTACTGTTCTTCTAGGAGAATGGCTTTGGCAAATACCCTTGGGAAAGGTATGAAACCCCTTATCCTCCCACCTATGGGTTAAATAGTACCACTACTGTTCTTCTAGGAAAATGGCTTTGGCAAATACCCTTGGGAAAGGTGTGAACCCCCTTATCCTCCCGGCTATGGGTTAAATAGTACCACTACTGTTCTTCTAGGAGAATGGCTTTGGCAAATACCCTTGGGAAAGGTATGAAACCCCTTATCCTCCCACCTATGGGTTAAATAGTACCACTACTGTTCTTCTAGGAAAATGGCTTTGGCAAATACCCTTGGGAAAGGTGTGAACCCCCTTATCCTCCCGGCTATGGGTTAAATAGTACCACTACTGTTCTTCTAGGAGAATGGCTTTGGCAAATACCCTTGGGAAAGGTATGAAACCCCTTATCCTCCCACCTATGGGTTAAATAGTACCACTACTGTTCTTCTAGGAAAATGGCTTTGGCAAATACCCTTGGGAAAGGTGTGAACCCCCTTATCCTCCCGGCTATGGGTTAAATAGTATCACTACTGTTCTTCTAGGAGAATGGCTTCGGAATTAAATAACCTACAAAGGTTGATATCCCATTAAACAAAGAAATCAAACCAATAAAATAACCTTTTACCTATTGATACGCCGTGAAAATCAATCAATCAACCATACTTTGAACTTTCATACTGTTTTTAATAATTTGGCACACAAAAACTGCAGTGTGGTTTACAGGCTTGAGCGTGTGTATTTAATCTGTTTATATTCCCTAGGTAAGGGGTTAATACAATGTAAAGATGAGAAATCGATAAGTAGCTAATCGTTTGATGTTTATTGAATTGTCTGTATTAATTGATTTGCTGAATATGCAGATAAACAAAGACGACGCGTTGGAATCAATTGATCCTTTGGAATTCTCGATTGAATGGCCAACATTATGCTGATAATCAAAAATAGGTTCTCTTCAACTCCCATGAGGTTTTGCCGAATTTTTTTTAATTATCTTTTTTGAAGGGGTCGGTAATCGAATGAATTTTTCTTTTAAGGGGTCGGTAATCGAATGAATTTTTTTACATGCATATGTGGAATTAATGTTGATTCATTTATCATTTACGCCACAATTTCTTTTCTCTTTAAACCGGAAGTTAAACAAAATGTTTTATCTTCGACAATAGATCAACAAAAGCTGTAAAAGTTTTCTTTGTTCAAGAAAAGTAATGTTTCAGCTGCCATATTTTGAGATTTACAACAATTAATAGCCATAAGGATATACATGTTGTCCATAAATTCACACTTTACAAAGGCAGATGATGAGATATCTTAATAAGATTTGTTCAATGAACTCAGAAGGTATCAAAGCTTTTAATCCGATTCCATTTATGTATTTCCGGTTTCCTGTTGATGAAAGAGTTACTGTTAAATGAACCTTTAAAAATGGCAACTCCACAAAAAAAAGGCAAAATGTGTGTAATGGTTTATTGAAATAAAATCGGATACGTAGACTATAGAACTAAATATGGAAGTAATCCACCGTCACATCCATTAATTCGTACTTGATACAAGACATTAATAAGCAGACGGAAAGTGTTAAATGAAAGTGGGGGAATGAACGATCAAGAACATCTGAGGAAAACATCGATCCTAAACGAAGTCCTTCCGTATTGCTGCCAGACAGTTACGGCAGCTATGTTCAACAGTACATAAAATCTAAGACAAGAACTTGTTATTGTACGCTTACAAAGTAAAAATCTTACGGTTTGTCGAGATAAATGATAAGCCAAAGCGAAAAGAGTTTACAGTTAACATGCTGAGACGAATTTCTGAATATTTATTATGCTATTTTTCGAAGTTCAAACGCCTACCCACTGAACACCTGCATGTTGTTGTTTTGTTTTTTTAGTTTGATTTCGTATTCTGCGTCTCTTAGTTCAAGTAGGGTCTATCGTCAAAGAGAGAGAGAGGGAAAGAAAAAGAGAGAATGTGTGTGTGTGGTCCTCTCGGAAACATCAAAAAATGTAAATATCGTTTAAGGAAGAAAAGCTAAAAAGCATTGTGATATTGGAAAGTCGTACATCCGCCGTTTTTCAAACCTTACATCATGTAGATCGACTACTTTACATAAAAATCCAAATTGGAGGCAACCAAAAGTCAAGGTTTGGTTTGGTTGTTTAATGGCATATCATCTCTTTTTAGGTTATTTAATGCCATAAGCCATTCTCCTAGAAGAACAGTAGTGATACTATATAACACATAGCGGGGAGGATAAGAGGGTTCATACCTTTCCCAAGGGTATTTGCCCGAAAGTGAACGTAATAGCGCGACTGAAGTACGAACTCACGTATTAAGATTCCACAGTCCAACACTTTAACCATTACACCACGAGGACACCCTGTCCAAAAGTCAATTCGAATTGTAAATTTTTATTTTCTTCATTTTTCCTATCAAAAGAAATTGATCTATTTGAAAATCAGACAATTTTTTCCAACAAGAATCTGATCAGAGCATCGACCACGAATTACGATCCCAACTGTTAGGAATATGCATCTCTTCGAGTAGAAATCAATCTCCTGATTTAAGAAAAATCAATGTAAGAAAAAGTCCAGATATATATATATATATATATATATATATATATATATATATATATATATATATATATATATATATATATATTGTAGAGGTTTATGGTTCTCACTAGCTCATTTGATGAGTCAACGGGGAATCAAATATTGCAGTATTATTAAATAGTGATCAATTTCAATGATAGAGCTTATATATATATATATATATAAGTATTATTTGGTCCAGTTAAACCGGAGTTGGGAGTAATTCCATCAGGACAAGAAAACTATTCGAGAGTGAACATTTAAATTTTCTTGGTAAATCCTAATGTGACCGGTTTGTGTTTTTTCTTAATGAAATATATATATATATATATATATATATATATATATATATATATATATATATATATATATATATATTGTAGTATCTATGACTCTGGTATTCATGCTTTACATATTTGTTTGGGGGATACAAAAATTTATAAAGCTTACAAACAGACCAAATTTATTCATGTCAAAAGATGAAATTGAGCAACTAACCGTTTTCGGTCCTACCTCTTCACAGTTAAACTAAGACAACGATTAAGAAATATTGGGGAAATAGACTCTGTAATGTAGGAAAAAAATACGTATATGACTGGGGTTGGGGAATGTTAAATTCTAATTACATAAGGGACCAATAGACATTCCCTCTGCTTACAGGGGGATGGTTTCTGTGTCTAAATGTAAATAGTTTCTAACACTTTAAGGTGCAAGTCTGAGTGGGACCTGCTTAAAATAGTAAACAGATACGCACTGTAAGTTGAGGCACATTCACGGTTATTTAAAAAGTGTTTCTATATGTATATATACATATATATACACATATGAATACATATATATATATATATATATATATATATATATCGTTAATGACAACTAAACTAAACTTTTTTCATGGTCTCATGAGTATTTTCTCTAGCTTTCTTACTTGTTATTTTTCATCAGTGTCCAGTTGGTTGAGGAGTTTCTCTAGGTCCTACTTCCAATTTCTTTCGATCATTATTATAGATCTTTTTCAAAGGCATTTTAATCATCGTTTTTATGCAGTTTTGGTGTTTTACCTATTATGTTTTAAGGGTTTGCTTTTGTTTGTTTGTTTGTTTGTTTTTGTTTTTGTGTGTGTGTGTATGGCTGATCTTTATGTTTTCGTTGAAGATGTTTAATATTACAATGCTAAAATTTGATTCCTTTTGAAATAAATGATTGTTATAATAACTATATTTCAAAGTACTATCACATTCTACTTTTTTATGTTTTGTTTGTTTGTTTCTTTGGGATTTTTTTAATGGCATATCAACCTTTGTAGGTTATTTAATGCCAAAGCTATTCTCCTCGAAGAACAGTAGTGATACTATTTAACCCATAGCTGGGAGGATAAGGGGTTTCATACCTTTCCCAAGGGTATTTGCCCGAAAGTGAACGTAATAGCGCGACTGGAGTACGAACTCGCGTACTACGATTCCGCAGTCCATCGCTTTAACCATTACACCACGAGGACACCACCTCTATTTTTTAATTTCACTTTATTTGTCTATAATCATTATATAGACCCAGTTATATGGCATCAAGTATTTCTATCCAATACAAATAATTTATCTCCAAAAACGAAACGCAGTTTCTTCCAAGCAGCGGTCGTCTCGATACTGCTATATGGATGCACTACATGGACGTTAACTAAACACCAGCAGAAAAAGCTAGACGGCAACTACACAAGAATGCTGCGAGCAATATTGAACAAGTTCTGGAGGCAACACCTCACAAAGCGCCAAATGTACGGCCACCTACCTCCCATCACGAAAACTATCAAAGTTAGACGAATCAGACTTGCAGAACGCTGCTGGAGAAGCAGGAACGAGCTCATAAGTGATGTTCTCCCATGGACCCCCGCATATGGCCAAGCAAAAGCAGGGTGACCAGCTCGAACCTACATACAGCAGCTCTGTGAGGATACGGGATGTAGCTTTGAGGACCTGCCAGAAGCGATGAACGATTGGGAGGAGTGGCCAGAGAGGGTCAGGGATATCCGTGCTAGCGACACATGATGATGAGGATATTGTTTAAAGTCACTATTCCTATTCAATGAAAATTATTTGTTCATTCATTGTTGGATGGTTTCACGTATTCATATCTAATACCAATAATTTTCAAGCTATTATACGCTTTCAACTAATAATAATCTTTATTTAATTTGTTTGATGACCTGATTAAACAGAAGAAAAATTCGTCTTTCCCTTAAATAGAAAACTTACTTTTCTCATGTGGCAATCTATTAGATATTCAAGGCTCAAGAGGAGACCACCCTGGATTTCTTCTCTCCAGACTCTAATTTCGTATTTTACTCATACCTTTTTCTTTACACTTAAGTATACATCCCATTCGTTTGCAATGCCAGTCCCTTGAGTTCAATATGGTTTGATATTACAAGGACTCGAAAATAGCAAAAGCGATGTCGCCATTACCGCTGTCATTGTCAACGTTTTGGCGCCGTGTGGTTAGGGATGGTGCAGAGTGGACCCTGAAGCTTCACTCTTTATTTTTCGACTCGAAAAGCCGAGTTGTGAGTGGGCAATTAAAATGCATGGAATTCTCGAATATAATGGTTACGATGGATTCATATTCTGAACATTTGATCCCTCAGCTGGATGTTAACAAAAAAAAACAACTCTTCAACCGTGGGATTCATCGTTCCACAATGGACATCTGCTGACTGTGGAAAGTTTCCCTGGATATAAAATAGTTTGCAAGATAAATAGAATAACAATACATGCCAAATTCATATGTACGAAATGGTGTACATAAAGACGCATGTCAATATAAGTATATTTGATATCCCTGGTAAAAAAAAAACCTGTAGAATTAACACACTTACAAGTTGTCCAGTGGGTTTTTTTATCTGGCAGTAAATAAAAGACGCAACACATTTTTCTTTCATAGTTTAAAATTCTTTATTCACATTTATCAGACTACTGTCCTCATCTTTGTCGCCATGTTTATAACAACGTTTCAGCCGTTGTACACTCCGGCCTTCTTCAGGAGGTTGGAATGTCGAACTTAACCCTCTATTTCGCTTACCGGGGTAGACTGTTTTAGTTCCACGAAGGCGTTGGTTAGATCCAGTGACATACCCAAAGAGTGTGAGTTCAATACCCGGTGAAGGCAGTGGAAAACTTTCAGAGGAGAAGTTAACTGGAGATAACTGATAACTGACATCCATTAAGCATGACTCGTGAAACTAGAACAGTCTACCCAGGTTAGCGAAATAAAGGGTTAAGTTAGACATTCCAACCACCTGAAGAAGGCCGGAGCGTACAACGACCAAAACGTTGTGATAAACATGGCGACAAAGATGAGGAAAATAGTCCGAAAAATGTATATAATGTACATAATACCTCATCTCAGAAATATAGACAGACATCTAGAATATTGGTTCCCGTTTTGAATCATTTGTTCTTCGCTTTTTTGTATTTCTTTTTTTTATTTTCAAGGCATGTTGCTTTGTGTTTCCTAATCTGACGCTTTCATGTCTTCCGTGACCAACCAGTATGTTTTCCTTTTTTAACCACTCCATTTTTTTTTATATTTGCATCAATAACCAACATCTTTCATCTCATTCCAATCGACTGTTCTTTAGTTATCGCCATGTTTCCTTTCAATTCGACATGTCCAACCTCTTGTTGAGGTCTGCAAGAACAACCTTTTTCTAACTGTAAACCGATTTACATATTTGGTGATATTTGTTTTAAGATCTCGTTTGTTTGAGGGATATTTTATGGCAGAACGTTCAACTATTTAAAACACAGGACTGATGAATTCGTACAAAAATAAATGATTTCGATTGACGAGTTTTTTTTAGTTTTTCTTTATCTCTATATATCTCTATACATTTGGTGTCAGAGTTATTAAATTGAATATTTATCTGAGGAAATTTGAAAGTTCTAAATTTTATATAGATAGTTGATTCCGTATTTATGGAAACCCCGAAATGATATAACTCTAGGAGTATTTTTTCTGAATTTAGAATTTAATAAAATAATCCTTTAAAAATGAAATCGTATTAACTTGATTCAAGAACACTTAAAAAAGCACCAGGAAAGACAATATGGGAGTTGGTTGGTTGGTTGGTTGGTTGGTTGGTTGGTTGGTTGGCTGTTTTGTTTTATGGTGTATCAATCTTTTTCGGCCATTTAACGCCGAATTAAATATCAAACAATTCAGTTTAGAATAAGTATAGTTTTTGTTTACAAACAGTTAAATGCCAAAACTGTTCTATTTCAAACAATTCAGTTAAGCATTAGTACACAGTTTAGTTCTATTTGACGCATAAATAAGACCCTATTAGGTGCTACCACTCCGAGCCAGAGTGGACCTGGGAGCGATGGCAGTAAAGGGGTACTCAACATTCCCCAAAGCTATAGCATTACTGGAACCTCACCATCAGACTTTTTAGTGTCATAATCCTGATACTCGTTGTGGGGGGGGAGGTTCTTACCTCTCTGCAGAGATGCAGTCGATGTATTCTATAACCCCAGCCGACTGGGCAAACAATATGTGAGTGGCAGGTACTGAAATAATTCATTCATTCTGAAACCATGAACTTGACCATAAGATTCGAATGAAGATAGCTGATGCGAACAAGGTGATGGGTATATGTATTTCCCAACCCCTCCACACGATCAGGATGTGACACAAGGTCCTTTTTAAAGCAGGGTTTGATAGTTTGAAATTCAGAGTTTTCCTTTTCCTTGACTGGTTGCCATACTAAGATTAAAGGTCCAGTCTGCTCTACGATTTACTCATAACTAACTAAAGTAAAGTTGATGAGGGTGACTCGAAGGCTCCCTTTTCGATAGCTACTACACCAAGGTGTAGGAGAGGGCGCTACTTCTTTCCACTTTACCCTTGATCCGTACCTTATAATGCTGAGTGTTAAGCAAGGAAGCATCAAGTACTATTTTTTGAGTCTTTGGTATGACTCGACCTGGGATTGAACCCAGGTCTCCCGGGTCATTGGCGAACACTCTAACCGCTAGGCCAATGTCCGGTCTATTACTCATAACTGGAGTAAGAATATTTTGATAACTACCTTTCCGAAGGTTATTAGCGCTATGTAAAATGCAAGCAACCTCGTCTAGGATTTGAACTCAGGCCGCCATGTCCGTTTCCAACAATATTAACCATTAGACGACAAATGTCTCCAAGCGACGGATATACAACACTTTCCAATCATTTTAATGTTTCGACATCGAGAATTAGGAGCATTATTAAGGATTACAATAAGTTAAGGACTCGCAGAAAATTTCAAAGAGAATGAAAAAGAAAATTGTGTTGAAAAACCTACACTTTACGACAAAGGACACCGTCAATGATAAGAACAATCACAAGAATCTTTCATTAAGCAAGTCTTTGAAAATTTCATCCAAGAGAATTTCTCAGGCTTAAAGTTAAACTCCAAAAAGAACAGATAAGAAAACATTTAGAAATGGCGGGGGGTGCTTATTGGAACTCTATTTTATGGTCAGCTGAGACAAAACTAAAATTATTTAATTATATGAATTCCTGTTATGAAGTTGAAGATCATATGACCAAAAAAATATCCTCCCTACAATTAATCACGGTGGTAGGGGCTTTATGCTTTGAGGAAGTTTTGCTGTTTTTGAACCATGAGAACTCGTGAGAGTACAGGGTATCATGGAGCAGTATTTGAGCATTCTACTAAATAATATAAAACAAAGATGTTTTTGGGGCATCACTGGACGTTCTAACGTGACAATGGTCCGAAACATACAGAAAAATATTTACATGACAGTAAAATTAA
>CAUZXS010006414.1:67500-131741 GCA_963585895.1 Sepioteuthis lessoniana
AGGATAGGAGGCTGGTTCTTTTCAGAAAGTTCAATATCTGCTTTGGGTCGATAACTCTAAATATTGTCAACATTATAAAACCTCGAATGTTGGTTAGTTTTGTGCATTCAATCAAGACGTGTTTTTAAGTGTACTGCTTTCCACATAGACATTTAGGGGGGGGCTCATCTTTTAGAATGAGTTAATCTAGTATGTCCAATGCATAGCCGGGCAAGAGTGGTTTCTTCTCTTCTTTTATTATTTGGATCCAATTTCCTTTCTTTTAAAATGAGCTGTACTTGGAAGAGCTTGGTGTGGGTTTTTTTCTCCCATAGTTGTTACCATTTCTTTGTAATTATTTGCCTGCTTTTCAGTTTGAGGTCAGTATAAGGTATCTTTGATTTTTTATTGGGCACCATGTTGAGAGCAGCTTTAGCTAATGAACCAGGTAATCAACGAACTTTGATTTATTTCCACTAGTTGTATTGTCAGACTTGTTTGCTGTCGTCATCTCAAGTTCTTTTCATTCCATTGTATCATTGTATACTTTTCCTTCCTAAATATTTTCGCTTGTTCTCGTAGTTTCTTTATTTGTCAATCTAGCCTCATTTCTCGACCGGTTTTTGTATTTCTGTTCGAGTTCCTAAAAAAGATACCAATTTTATCACTGACTAGTTTTGCTCCGGCATAAATTAGATCATTTAATTTGGTGATGTTGTCCGTTGGGATATCATTAATTGTAACATACCCATGATACGGATATGCGAAATGTACATAGAATGTTCATAACTCATATATGGATAACATAAGAATCCCAAAACACGAAAAACACTTACGACTTCTTAGTTCAGGTACGAAACTTTTTATTACCTTTGAGTTTAAAGGTTTTTCGACCTAAGGAGAGAGGCACAATCTTTCTATGCTGACTTTTCCATCTCCCCCCCCCCCCATCATCACGTGGGCACCCGCCACAAGGCCTCGGTGAGCAAACGAAAGTCTACCTTCTTCTTCCGACTGCAAAACTCAACTCCTGACTTTTCTCAAAAATCTCCCAAAATCCTCCGCGCACGCTCCCTGGTCACACTTTCTATCTGGGATTTTTATTTTGACATCTGTGAACGACACATCCTCCCCGCGCGCGCGTCAACACCTGCACTCAAGTTTGCACCTAACTAACCCATGCTCTAAGCAAAAGGTTCTCAGCCTAAATAAACCCAAAAGCAGGAGATATAAAAACAAAATCCCTCGGCCATTATATTACATAATAACTTATATACTTTTTCAGTTTCTCTCTTGATCTTTTTTCAATCCTGATTCGTTATGACGGCAATATAAACTTTTTTCTCGATCATGATTATTTTATTACCATGACATTTTTTCTTTCTTGATTGATGTTGTATTACTGTGTTCCGTGATATTTTGGTTTTCATTATTTCCTGTTTTAGCTTAGTTTAAGGTCTCCTCTTGAACATACTCTTCACGGCTAACTTGTCAACATATTTTTGTTATCTCGAGGTCAGAAAACCAGACTTTCTTTAAGACCATCATCACTTGATAAATTTAAAAGATTCTGTCCAAATTTTGATCATCCTTTCCGTATAATCACTTTGTGTAGGGTAGCTTTTAAAT
This sequence comes from Sepioteuthis lessoniana, assembly GCA_963585895.1. NCBI lineage: Eukaryota > Metazoa > Mollusca > Cephalopoda > Myopsida > Loliginidae > Sepioteuthis > Sepioteuthis lessoniana. The sequence goes on from CAUZXS010006414.1 coordinate 69,109, forward strand.
CAACAGGGGATTACCTTTTTGTTGTAATGGTTAAAGCGATGCACTGCGGAATCGTAGTACGCGAGTTCGTACTCCAGTCGCGCTATTACGTTCACTTTCGGGCAAATACCCTTGGGAAAGGTATGAACCCCCTTATTCTCCCTCCAGCTATGGGTAAATAGTAGGACGGACTAGGTTCTTCAGCCTTGGTGAGGCAACTAGTCTAGGAGAAGGAAAACTCTGAATTCAAACCTGTTAAACTCCGCTTAAAAATTGACCTTGTGTCATATCCTGCCCGAGCGGAGGGGTTGGGTAAATAGTACCTTTTTGTTGTCTTCGCTCGTATATTTTTATCTTTGGTGTCTCTCAGATGCATTGTTGCTTTAGTTTTTATTAATCTTCTTGAAATTAGAACAGCCAACATTCGTTGGACGATCACTGGGTTCCCCATGTTGGTTCTTTAGAGAACACCTGCCGATCATAACACTCAGATTTGTCATCTGAGTCCAATGATTATGTCTATTTGTATTTGACATTTTTCATGGCTAGAATATTGTCTATACTAGACCCAGGGATGATGATGACCTTTGCTCTTCCAAGGAAGAATAACATTCAACGTTTAAGAAGTTTTAACAACAATCTATTTTTAATTAATCCACTTGGTTAATCCAGGTTTTAACAATTAATCAGGATTGATCTTGTTCCATACTTTCTCGTTGGCTTATGCTTTTTTTCCTCTTACCATTTTTCCCCTGCAATCTTATAGTAATTTTTGGCGAAGATATTCTTGGGATAGTTTAAAACATTTAAACATTTACACAATTTGAAAAATACGGTTTTATACTTTTTTTAACAAAACAATGGTTTTGAGGATATAATGCATTCAATTATTTAGCAAACAATAATTAAATTCTGTTTACCATTTAAATCATCTTCTAACTTCAGTCATGTTCTGCTTTCTAATTCTTTCTACCGCCAGAGAAAAATTTCGGTTTACTAATTGAACTTTTAGAATAACCAATTGGGTCGGTGGAAGTGGAATAAGGAGGTGGGGGATATCATCATTCTTTTCTTTTCTTTTCTTTTCTTTCTCTCAATCATTTGAATTAGTTTGGTTTGGTTTTATGGCACATCAACTATTGTCGGTTATTCAATGCAAATTCCTTTTTATACATATATATTTAGTTTAAATTTGGTTTGCCAATGGGGTCTCCGCTTTGCAGAGTTCTTGCATTCAATTATCTAGAATTCTTAGAATCTGGCCCCTTTAAATATATTATACCCAATACTGCACATTACTTCAGATATATCAACGACATACTACTTATTTATTCACAAGATCTTGATTTACATAGCTTCACTGACAGACTGAACAATGTCGAACCTTCTATAATGTTCAGATATGAACTTGACTCAACAACAACCTACTTTTTCTGGATATTTTACTTATTAGGAATATTAACAGACTAGAATTTACCGTAAACCCGCCGGTAAAAAGGACCGCATTCACTTTTATTCACACCACAACAGCAATACCAAAACAGGTATCATCATAGGTTTTTACCTCAGAGCTCAACGCATTTGTTCCTCGAAATATTTAAATGATGAATTCATCCACATCGAAAACTCCTTCCTTAACCTTCAGTACCCCAAATCCTTTATACATTTTGCTAAATCTAAAACCCTCAAAATCCACAACAAGAATCAACCTCAAACTAATGTCTACTCAATATCTGATAAAACTAATTCCCTCCATAGATACATAACTCTGCCAAACAATTCTTCCTCTCACAGCATAATAAACAACTTAAATAAACTCAACATCAAAACTACTTCTTTACCTTCTAAAACAATCCGCGAATTAGTACACTCTAGCCCACAACGTAACATATTTTAAGACGCCGGTGTTTATTGTATCCTTTGTAAGGATTGTAAACATAAATAAATCGGCGAAACATCTCGGAACCTTCACGTTCGCTTGAAAGAACACAAAAGAGACATAAGAATTGGTAACTCAAACAATACATTATTCCGACACATTTCTCAATCTAATCCCAACTTCGACTTCAATTCTGCTAAGGTGCTCATTTAGATCCATAATAAAAGTCTAAGACGAATTTTCGAAGCCACTGCTATATCATTCTTTAATTCCCTAAATACTCGTCCTGGCTTTTATAATATTTCTCCTTACTTGAGCAAATCCATTTTAAATAGCTACAATATATTCCATATTTAGTTAATATTTTCCACATATATCATAATTTTAATGATTTCTATTTTTCTTTTTTGTTTTTTTCTTTCTTTCTTTCTTTTTCTTCCTTTTGACTTGAAATCTTTCTCATGAAACAAACATATCATAAATTCAATACAATATTCCTAATAAGTCAAATGACGTAATTTAAAACAACCAATGCTGATTCACCAATAAAACGGCCAACTTTTTCTTATACAAATTTTCCCCTAGGTTTTTGTATTTTGCATTTTAAACATCCATCGTTGACTTAAAATCGCTAATATCACCCCTCATGGTCCTGATGATGGTTCAGTAGAACCGAAACGCTATAGTGTCGACCTCAATAAATATCTCCTTCCACTTGGATCGTTGTTATCAATTTTTCTACATATATATTTAGTATATGATTCCTAAATATATTTTGTAGAGCTCATTTTTTGCACACAGGTAAATAGCTTCACTTATTTCTATCAAATACAAATAATTCTTTTTACTATTAATCATTTGGGAGTGTCCTCGTGGTGTAATGTTGAAAGCGATGGGCTGCGGAATCGGAGTGAGTTCGTACTTCAGCTACGCTATTATTTTCACTTGCGGGCAAATACCCTTAGAAAGGTAAGAACCCCTTTATCCTCCCAGCTATGGGTTAAATAGTACCATTACTGTTCTTCTAGAAGGATGGCTTCGGCATTAAATAACCAACAAAGGTTGATACGCCATTAAACAAAGAAACCAAACTATTATTCATTTGTTTGCACACAGTTAAATGTTTTAAGCATTGCTATTTAACACTAACGATTCAATTAAACGGTTATTTGTTTACACATAGTTAAATATAAAAACAATTTTATTTCAAACAATTCAGTTTAGCATGAGTCAACAAAGTTAAATGGTTCAAGTATTGCTTTGTATTACTAACAATTCAATTAAATATCAATCATTTGTTTAAACATGGTTAAATGATTAAACATTTCAATTTCAAGCTTAAGTCGTTTTTTTTACATTCAGTTAAAATGTCAAAGTACACAGTTTAAATGTCAAACAATTATATTTGACCTATAGATAAGATCCTATCAGGTGCTACCACTCCCGGCCAGAGTGAACCTGGGAGCAATGGCATTCCCGAAAGCTCTAATATTACTGGACCCTCACCATCAGATTGTTTAGTCCTCGTTGAGCGAGGATCTTACCCCTCAGCAGAGATGTAGTCAGTGTATTCGGCAGCCCTAGCCAACTGGGCCATTGGTCACTGGAGGATTTAAGCAGTGTTTTTCGATTCCCTAAAGCCAAGTGAATAGAAGCTTCGTGGTGATTATGGACTGTTGTTACAACGGGGACCCAAAAGGTTCACAAATTGTTAAGTTTTTATATAATAATTCGTTTATAATATTTTTAAATAAAATTGGTCGAGAAACTTGTTTAAGTCGACAATCAGAAAAAAAAACATTCGATTATTTTGAGCATTGTGTACAAAAGGTGAAAAATGAAAACTGTTGTTTTGCTAAAGGTGTCGATGGTATCAGAACCTCTTTTATTGATTGATTGATTGATCCTATCAACCTGTCAGAATTTTATGCCTTCAGGTTAAAGAATCGTGTTCGTCATACGTTCGTATTTATATTTTTAGTGTTGCTGTTTCTGAAGAGTTTTTTTTTTTTTGCACACAGTCCTATTGAATACGAATAATGAGTTAATTATTTTCTGGTATATTATACCTGGTAGGTTATTTAATGTAAAATCTTGTATTCACATACGTGGTGAATTCAATAAGTTTCCAGACTTTTTTGTACAGGCATTTAAAATTGTCATAGACTCTTGAAAATTCAATATGTTATTGCTATACAGCTTATGAGATGACTGACCAATTTTTATGATTTCAGGTTCAAATGAACACCTACAGCAGCAATTGAAATACACCCTACTAAAGCCTGATTGTCACAACTGGTGAATTTCAAAAATGCAATCAAGGACGTGAGGACACTTTAGAAGAACTATATGCCATAAAATTCTGTTTTAAACTTGAAAAAAAAGGCCAGAGAAACGTATGGAATGCTTCAGACTACTTTTGGAGTTTTTTGTATGAATCGAGCATCATTTTTTGAGTGGCATAAGAGATTCAAGGAAGGTAGAGAGTGTGTAAGGGATGATGATGACAGGGAGTCTTTGAGGGATGATGAGAGGTGTGGGAGGAGTAAGGAAGTCAATACACCAGAGTTCATTGGCCAAAGAGTTAGGGTTAGGGTTACTATGTTGAGGTTTTAGGGGAGTTCAGGAAGAGATTCCTTGGGAAGTGGCCTGCTCTCTTCAAATCGGGTCAGTGGCTTTTCCACCAGGATAATGCACCAGTCCACAACTCTATCCTTGTCACAGACTATTTGACCAAGTTTATCATCAAGACAGTTCCTAAGCCTCCCCAAAGTCCAGACGTTGCTCCCTGTGACTTTTGGTTATTCCCTAAGCTCACAGGCTGTCGTTATGAGACAATTGAGGAGATGAGCAAGGCTGTGACGAAGGTCATTGACACGCTCACACAAGAGGACTTTCATGGGGCCTTGCAGAAGTTGTTGGAACGGTACAACAAGTGCATTGCAGCCGGATGAGATTACTTCGAAGGGGACTAGACTTTCATGTGTGTACTGTCAATAAAAGTGTCAATACGAAAAAAGTCTGGAAACTTATTTAATGATCCTCGTATATATTAAATTGATAATATTTGTATACTAATAATTTGGAGGTAGCATTCTTAAACAAGCCTTAACTCATTTGTTTTCACGCATTTAAATGGTACCTAGACTTGCAATGTAATACTAATAATTCAATTTAACATCAATAATTTGTTTGCACACAGTTAAATGGTTTCAAGTTTAGAAAATGATTACATATTCCAATTGAACCCAAAAACGGGACCCTAACAGATACTACCACTTCGGATCTGAATGGACCTGGGAGTAATGGTAATGAATGTGGAATTCCCCAAAACTCAAGAAGTGAAGCCTCATCTTGAGTTAATTCAGTGTCATACACGGGACATTTGTTTGGGGTGGGAGCTTACTCCTCAACAGAGATTCAGTCAGCCTAATCCGACTGGACTGGAATCATGTTTAAACGGATTTTTTTTACCCATGGATGGGGCCCCAAAAGAGAGGACTTGAGAATAATTGGAATGAGGGGGTCTGGAGTACTCCCCATATCTCTAGAACTGGAGTTATGCAGTTTAGTGTCCTACACGGACACTCTTTTTTACTTGAGGTGGGGGGTGTCTTAACCCTCTGCAACCGATACAATCAGCTTATTCTAAGTTCATCCGACCGGGATGAGTCCCGCTTTTAAACAGAATTACGAGTATGATAATATTCTTTTTATTAAAGGTGACGTAAGAAGATTTTTAAAAATTTTTGCTGAAATTTTTTCTTCCTTAAAGCCAGACGATATAATCACGATAATAGTATGTTTGCGTAAATCTAGTTGACGTTGCTCTTTATAATGGCAAGTCTGAATGGCGATTGTTTGTTTGGCTGAATAGAAAAACAATCTGCGACTGAAAACTCCTGGGGACATAATAGACCACAAAGACTTCCAAAATAATTACATTTATATAAATAATAGTTAATGAATATTGTTGTTGTGTTTTGTTTTATGTATTTTTTGGTCTTTTTTTTTTTTTCAATCTTACGTTGGCTTCCAACGATACGACGAGAACACTCCTGATGTAATTCTTCCTCTCTACTTGGCTGAGTCAAAAGTTTTGCAATATTTGCATACGAACTAGTTTCCGGAATTAACACCAAGCATATATTTCAGACCCACTTCACTCAGATTTTTTTTTTATCCTTATCTCTCTCCCCGCTCTTGCAACGACTCAACAACGAAAAGCCGGTTAAAATTCAATGAAGGAGTTTTTCACCTCGAAGAGCAAGAACAGATATCTGTGTGGGATCAAAGAACTGGCAGGAAAGTGGAATCACCCATTATATAGTCAGCGTGGTGCTACTATACGCTAGGAGATGCATATAGTTACAACAATATGCATCGTATAGGGTGAATTATTTTGCGGGGACTTATGAGAGGTTTGGTGACGTTTCTTTGTTTAATGGCATATCAACCTTTGTAGGTTATTTAATGCAAAGGAAATTCTCCTAGAAGAATAGTAGTGGTACTATTTAACCCATAGCTGGGAGGATAAGGGGGTTCATACCTTTCTCAAGGGTATTTGTCCGAAAGGGAATGTAATAGCGCGACTGGAGTACGAACTCGCTTACTACGATTCCGCAGTCCATTGCTTTAACCATTACACAACGAGGACACCCCCGGGACTTATGAGAGTGGTTCAATTTGCTAGGTAAATGTCTAGTAAAATACACCCCGATTTATTGAAAATCCGAACATTTATTGAAAATTATTCAGTTTATTCGTTACCCAGTCGGTTGGAGCAGTAGAAAACACCGACTGCACCTCTGCAGAGGGGTAAGACCCCCTCACACACACACACACACACACACACACACACACACACACACACCAACGAGTGTCCTGGTATGACACTGAACAATCTGATGGTGAAGTTACAGTAGTGCTGGAGCTTTGGGGAATGCGGAGCACCTCTTCATTGCCATTGCTCCCAGATCTACTCTGGCCTGGAGTGGTAGCACCTGATAGGACCGTATCTATGGGTTAAATAGAACTAAACTACATACTTATGCTCAACTGAATGGTTTGAATTAGAACTGTTTGACAAAACTGAGTAGCTTGAAATAGAAATGTTTTTGACAATTAAACTGTGTACTTACTTATAAACTGCGAACTTATGCTAAACTGAATTGTTTGATATAGAACTGTTTTGACATTTAACTGTGTGTAAAGAAAATCTCTAGTTATACTCAAATGAATTCGCTGAATTAGAACTGTTTGAATAAACTGAATAGCTTGAAATAGAAATGTTTTTGATGATTAAATTCTGTACTCATGCTAAACTGAATTGTTTGAAATAGAACTGATTATTTGTATAAAAATGGATTTGGTATTAAATAACCTACAAAGCTTGATATGCCATAAAAACCAACCAACCAACCAACCAATCAGTTTATTCAACTTATTAAAATTCCGAAAATCTGAAGATTCCCGGACTGTAGAGGACCCATGGCAAACACTGCTTTTGTTGTTGTTGTTGTTAATTTTTTGCTTTGTTTTGGAGGGGTTTTTTTGTTTGTTTTTGGTGTGTTTGTTGTTTCATATATCTATTTTTATTTATTCCTCTTTTTTTTGTTTAGGAAAATTCCTTTTGAAAATATTAAGAAATTTTAAACTCCATCATGTTGACAATCAGAATCGTTAATGTCTACCTATAGATGGAATGTTAGAGAAAATATAACATCCACCAACATCGCAACTTATAAGCGAAATACACTAGATTTTAATATTTTCTAGAATCCAATAAAACAATTATGATCGTGATGCGTCAGCTGGGGACAAAAGCTTGGTTAACACCTGACTAGCCCACTCGACAGGCAAAAGATACAGCAACTTTAATCCCCCAATGATTGCTGATTTGTACCGCGCTTACGGTCGATATAAATGATTCTATACCATAATAACACTATGGTGAATATTGGCTCTCACCAGTAAACTGCGCATGCTCGTAGACTTGGGATTTTTTTATGAGCACGATTCAAAGTACATTTCATAAGATATTTACATGAGAAATTGAACTCCCATCGAAAGTCTTTTTAGATAAGTCCCCATCCTGATTAGTCCAGTTAGATTCCTCGGTATTTAATCGAAAATAATCAAAAGAAATGTTTCCAAAAAAGTAGAAAAGAAGACATATCCACCAGACGGCCGCTTTCACCTTCATTTTTTTCTTTCTGGCTTTTCTTTTTCTTTTTCTTTTTTCTTTTTTTAACAAATCATTGCTTTTCTTTCTTCTTTCTTTCTTTAATTCTTCTTCACATTCCTTCTTTTACTTTCCTTCTTTGATTGCTGTTCCCTTTTTCTCTTTTTAACAATTTATTAACTTATGAAAGAGATTATTGACCACTTATTCAAGTGACAAGACGGATGTTTAATCGTTTCCTACTCACCAAGTTCCGATAATAGCATTTGTATATTTAATAGGTATATGTGCCCATAGTGTAATGGTTATCGTCGTAGGAAATGGACACGGCGACACGAGTTCAAATACTGGACGAGACTGATTGCATTTCACATAGCACTAATACCCTTGGCAAAGGTATGAATCCAATTATTCTCCCCCCAGCTATGGGTGAATAGTAGGGAAGACTAGGTTCTTCAGGCTTGGTGAGGCCACTAGTCTAGGAGAAGGAAAACTCTGAATTCAAACCTATTAAACTCCGCTTAAAAAGATTGACCTTGTGTCATATCCTGCCCGAGCGGAGGGGTTGGGTAAATATGATAAGTATCAAATAAAAAAATTATTCCAATAACTAATAACGTGTCTCGAAATAAATGAATTACATATATCGCTTTAAGAACGAATAGACAATGAAGAGAGATACAAAGAAGAATGAATATAAATGCCTCTCAAACTTCTGGTTTTTATGGTGAAGTGAAATAGAATACTACACCAGAGTAGGAAACAACTTCTTTATTTTGTTCGACAAACAAAAATAAAAATCATGCCCACTTTTCGCTCCTTGAGTGTGGACTAAAAAGATTACGTCTTTTCCAATCTATGGGGAGAACCAAAAAGAGTAATGTAAATATCTTACTTGTCCGATTTTCACAGCGGGATAAAATAGAGTGCCGCGTCTTTATTTTGTTCAACGAACAATTTTTTTTTTAAATTCATGTCTATTTTAGCCCCACGGACGCGTATCAAAAGAGACCACGAAAACAAAAGAGAAAGAATTAGGAGTCTAAATTCTCACGTGACCAACAGACACGTGGCGTGCAAAGCCATGCTATAAATTCAAGGGAAGACAATCATTTTTGTCTTTCTAGAAAATATTTTGTTTATTTTGGTTCATTTGTTTAATGACATCTAAGTCATGTAATTTAATGCCCAACCCATCCTGCTAGAAGAATAGCAATGATACTATTCAACACAAATCCAGGGAGATAAAGGTTTTCAATGGCTGACCCAAGAGTATTAGTTTGAAATGGATCTTAATAGAGTGACTGGAGTTCGAAATCACTTCGAGGCAGCAGTCCAGCTCGTTAACTATCACTCCACAAAGACTTCCTTCACAAACTCTTTGGGCCTAATTCATTTCCTCCAAAGAGATCGAATAAAGAAATTTGAATTGCACAAATTATGCGAAATCAACAACAATAATACGTATCAACGTTTTTAGAGCAAAACAAAATGGCCGCCTTCTGTTTATTTCTGCATTTACATTAAATTTTGTCCAATTTTTTTCAACGAATTAAAATTTTTCAAGTTTCTATCTTGTTAGAAATCGCAGTTTCTTAACACAATGAATCAACTTATAAACTACTGACCTTTATAATCACAAATATTTCTTATTTCGTAGACATTCGCTGGTGAGATCATCATCATCATCATCATGTCGTGCCACCAGCACGGATATCCCTGACCCTCTCTCGTTCATCGCCTCTGGAAGGTCTTCAGGGCTACATCCCATATCCTCACATAGCTGCTGTATGTATGTTCGAGCTGGTCGTCCCGCTTTTGCTTGGCCATATGCGGGGGTCTATAGGAGTACATCACTTATGAATTTGTCCTTGCTTCTCCAGCAGTGTCCGGCATGTCTGGTTTGTCTAGCTTGGATAGTTTTGGTGATGGGAGGCAGGTGGACGTACAGTTGGTGCCTTGGGGAGTGTTGCCGCCAGGACTTGTTCAATATTGCTTGCAACATTCTTGTGTAGTTGCCGTCTAGCTTTTTCTCCAGCCGTTTTGTTAGCGTCCAAGTGGTGCATCCATGTAGCCGTATCGACACGACCGCTGCCTGCAAGAAACTGCGTTTCATTTTATCGGTCAGGTCCGATAACCAATTCTCTTGTTTCGATGACTGGATTCTTGGATAACTATATCTGAAGATTTTGTTTGGCTGTTTTAGTTACATTTCAACCTTTGTGGGTTATCTAATGCCAAAACTCGGAACTGAGTAATAGTCCGAAAATTGATGTTATAGTACGACTTAAGTTTGCTCTCGACACTACAATGAGGGGATTCCCCTCTCATATCTAAAAATTTACTTGTGACAAAACTTAAAAATTGAAACAATTACTCTTTTAACTGTTTAAGAATAACAGTAATATGAACGACCACTTCATCAGTATCGTAAATAGAATAGTTGCTATTTCTCAGAGATTTTACAAGAACTTTGTACTTATGTTGTATAGTGGTTAAAGTAATGAAGGACAACACTTCTTTAGAAGTATATATACGTCTTATTATTCTTTCGTAAGGAGTTGAAGCTTCTGTGTTTGTGTGAGACAGACAGACGTAGGGAGGCAAGACAGATTGTGATATTGGCCGATAACTTCTTCTCTTGACAATAACACGCTGTGTTATCTTCAAGAACCCACTCAGCACTTCTTCCATATCTCAGTTGGGGTTGTTCAATCGGAGACATCACAAGATGCGCCGCGTTGGGGGTGTTGTTAGCATAGTATGATTACGGACAACTTTTAAGAATTGTATCTCTCTCCTCGTGTCGAAGAACCAAAGTCAGAAATTAATAAACCGTTCGTACCTGAACAACAGAATCTGCTAGTAATTGTATTACGGCTATATAACACAAATAATTGGCACGTTTGTATCGTTTCAAGTATTTCTTTTTAATACAAATATTATATGGTCTTAAGTAATTATTTCTATTTAATAATACCCGTTTGTTTCCGCACAGTTATACAGTTTCAAAATAATAATATTAATCGAGGGTAGTTCTCGCGGCATTGGGATTAACGTACACCACTGCAATATCGTAGTAAGGGAGTTCAAACTTCAATCCCGCTAATGTGCTCACTTTCGGAATAATACCCTTGGGAAAGAAATGAAACCTGTCATCTCCCAAGATATGAGTTAAATAATACCACTACTGTTTTCTATAAGGATAGCTTTGGCATTAAATAACCCGTGAAAGTTGATGTGTAATTAAACTGAACCAAACCATTATAATGATAATGTTATATACTCATCTACAGCATTATAACGACACAATAATAAAACAGACACAGGAAGACCTCTTTAACAATATTTACCTCTCACTTTATTTGTAAGGGTTCGAAAGGGTTGTTCAAGGTTTGCGTGTGAGAGGGACCTGGAGACCGAACATAAACTGTAATATTTTGACCCCACTGTTATGGCCGTCAGCGCTGTGTCTTTCTCGTTCTCCAGGGCTGCTCAACCGGATGCCCAGGGCCCACTCTGCTGGATAATGGCTTTATTTACTGCATCTTATCACCATCTTCTCAGGACCCCACTCATCAGGGCCCCAAGCCCCTTCGGCCTGGTGTAGCTTTCCCTACCACATCTCGTCTATAACTCGTCTGCTCTGGCACTCGAACTCAACTGAGTTATATAATTGTTCGACGTCCACTCGATCTTTGAAATCGAATGTGTAATCGTCATCAAGCGGAAATAACTGTCATGCAGTTCAGAGGTCACTCTCTTCCGGTGCATCAGTCTATGAGTGTACCATGGGAATTTTTTTGCTCGTCCCATTTCATCAGCCAATTTCCGCCCACGCGATTTCCTCTCATAACTGCCATTAGAATGTGTCACCTCCTTCCGGTGCATCACCTTGGAATGGCATTTTTGGCCGGGTCAAAAGGTCAAAATATAACAATAATCCTTACTAACCAATCATAGTTTCAAGTAACTAGTCTTAATAAAATAAATTAGTAGTGGTACTGTTTAACCAATAAGGCATTAATCCTTCCTATATAATAGGAATATTTTTAAACAGACCGATTCGATTAATATATGGGACCCTGACAGGTACTACTCCTGGTTTGAAACTAAATCTGCTTGGGATGAACTGGGGCCTAAGCATCAGATGAGATTTTGTATCATACACAACACAGACATTTTTGACTGATTTTCAAGGTCGTCAGTTCCTACGGAATTTTCAGATTGGTACTGTAAAATCCCCGCGTCTGTTTTATCCAGATCTTGTGCCAGTCAATGCAAAGCCAGTATTCGGCATTCAGATTTTATCCAAAGATGTTGTAAGGTCATGAACATCCGAATAAAATACTTTCGATGAGAATAGAAGAATTTGCTTTATGAAGAAAACCTATTCCAAAAATACTCCTTAACATTCGCGTTGAGTGGTCTAATCAATATACATTTCCATACGCAGAAGAGATAAGTGACCAGTCTCTTATTACCGTCTGGTACTAAACAGGATGTTAGTAAAATTAAAGTAGGTTATATTTATTTGAAAGGGGCACTTTTGTTAATTTTAAACTTGACTTTTTTTCATATTTTTTTCTTTTTACATTCTTTTTCTTTTACTAAAGATCTTTCTCGTTTAGACTTATTTCAAAACATTTGGTCACAGGTCAATGTAGCTTTTAGGACTGAAATACTAATCCTGGCAAAAAAATATAGACTTACTATTAGAAGACGTTTCTTTCATTATTTCTAATGCATGGAAAATTAACTTAGCCAAAATCTATTTTACGAGGATGAGTAAAAAATTTTGCAATATGTCTGTATTTGTTTGTTTGCTTGGTTTGGTTTGTTGGGTTTTATGGCATATCAACCTTTGTAGGTTATTTAATGCCAAATCCATTTTTATGTAAATAATCAGTTCTATTTAAAACAATTCAGTTTAGCATGAGTACACAGTTTAATTGTCAAAAACATTTCTATTTCAAACTATTCAAGTAGTTATATATAGCAATTCAGGTTAGTGTAAGTACATTTTCAATGTCAAAAATAGTTCAATTTAAAATAATTCAGTTTTGCACAAGCACGCAGTTTAAATGTAAGTACAGTTTAATTGTAAAAAACATTTCTATTTCGAGCTATTCAGTTTAGTCAAGCAGTTCTACTTCAGCTAATTCAGTTTAATAAAAGTACAGATTTTGTTTACACACAGTTACATGTCAGAACAGTTCTATGTTAAAGAATTCAGTTTTGTGTAAATACAGTTTCAATGTCAAAAAACAGTTCTATTTGAAATAATTCAGTTTAGCACAAGCACGCAGTTCAAATGTAAGCACCGTTCAATTGTCAAAAAACATTTCTATTTCAAGATATTCAGTTTAGCATAAGTATGCCGTTAGTTCTATTTAACCCATAGATAGGGCTCTATCAGGTGCTACCACGCTGGGCCAGAGTGGTCCCGGAAGCAATAGCAATGAAGGGGTGCTCCGTATTCCCCAAGGCCCCAGCATTACAGGGACCTCACAATCAGACTGTTAAGTGTCATATCTAGGACACTCGGGGGGTGGTCTTACCCCTCTGCAGAGGTGCAGTCAGTGTATTCTACAGCCCCAGCCGACTGGGCAATGTTTGTTTGTGATGTATATATCATATGACTGAAGCAGTGTAAGCCGGGTTAGGTACACACTGTGGTTAGTAGTTTGTGGTAGTTGGTTCGTTGACATGTTCATTTCTTCACTCCATGTACCATTTGAAAGCCGCAAAGATGAAAGTGTAACAAAGTCTAATTCGAGAATTCATCCTTTACATATTTGAACTGGTCCGCGGAAGCAACCAAAAATATTTGCTATACGAAAGATGAAGTACAGTAACCAGGAGGCTTAAGAAATCTCGCTTGCGTTGCAAGGTCAGGTCAGTATAAAACCGAGGAATACGAAGCTATGATAAAAGTTATCGAGGCAAATCTGGTGAGAAGCATTTGGAGAGTATCAGGCGAGCTCGGTATCCAGAGCGGTTCGTCACCTTCATAACCCCGGCAAAATATATGTACCTGTCGGATTATTCCTTACGTTAATAAAATATTATAAAATATTGGACACACCCTAGTATTTGAAAGACAAACTTTCTGGCTTCATGGAAAATGCCACAAATTATTTTATTTTATTGATAATCAATATTCCTCGAATGATTTATAGAATTACTAATTTATGAAGAAAATTTTTTTAAATCCCCCACAAGAATAACTCCCTATCAAAGGAATCCACCTTCCAGGAGTAGGAAACCAGTTATTTCTGTTATTTAGAGTGAACACTTTCTCTGGACTCAATAACAACTGACCAGGTTTCTTTTAATTAATTTCTTTTAATTTTAGGTGTCTCCGGTTTGCAGGCTAGACTTGCAATCTTTCACGAGTAAGTTCGAGTCATCTTAGATGCCCCATGCATACAGCCTTGTGTTACGTCTAAGCAAAAAGCTTAGTAAATTACAAACTTGTAGGGTTTGTGCGCCTGGGGTGATGACTAGCAAACCGCCACAAAAGAGTTCGAACCTCATTAGGTGCCCCATTCATACGACCTTGTGCTACGTCGAAGCAAACAGCTTAATAAATTACAATCTTGTAGGATTGGAATATTAGATCAGGCAAAAATATCGTCTCACCACTCATCGAAAACACTATATTTCCAATCAATAAACTAAGCACAACTCTTGATTAAACCGACTTTTTTCCATTGCCAAGTTTTCTCGCTTCGTAAAACATACCTTAATCAAGATAAATTATTTTGATTAATGATCGATAGTTTTTCAACATAAGAAGAAGGAACAAATTTTAAAGAAAAAATTATGGAATCACAAACAAGAATAACTTCCTTTCGGCTAATTGATTAACTTGTTCAACTATTTTCCTAGAATTGTCTGATCAAATCACTTAATCCAACCACAGTCAGCAATTCAAATGAATCTTGTGGTCACTATACTCACTCAAACCAAACGACGTTCGAATGGTATTTTCCAACCATTTTAACGGTTAGAACTAATTTCGAATATGACCAATCGATAATAGATTTCACCAATTTATTGTGTAACAATTTGATTTTCTTCTAAAATTTGTTTTCTTGTTCCAGAGAGTTTTCTACTGGTTGACGCACTCCTGAAAGTTCATTGATATTGAATAAAACTGGGTAGTATTTCTTTTAATATTCTCAACATCCTTAAATCTTCCGAGTTGAATACAGGCCATAAAACTGAGTGCAAATTATTTATATTTAACAGAATTACTTGAAACCATATGTGTGCGAATTACTTTTATTAAGAATAGTTACTTGAAGTTAAAATTGTTTACTAAGAATTGTTATTACTTACTTGAGCCCCCTTGCCCAGTCAGCTGGTGCTGTAGAATACACTGACTGCACCTCTGCAGAGGGGTAAGACCCCCCTCTAACGAGTGTCCTGGTATGACACTAAACAATCTGATGGTGAGTGCAGGAGCTTTGGGGAATGCGGAGTACCCCTTCATTGCCATCGCTCCCAGGTCCACTCTGGCCCGGAGTGGTAGCATCTGATAGGGCTCTATCTATGGGTTAAATAGAAGTAACAGCATACTTATGCTAAACTGAATTGAGTAAACTGAATAGTTTGAAATAGAAACGTTTTTGACAATTAAACCGTACTTACACTTAAACTGCCTGCTTATGCTTAACTGAATTATTTCAAATAGAACTGTTTTTCGACATTTAAACTGTATTTACACTTAACTGAATTATTACATATAACTGCTTGAATAGTTTGAAATGGAAATGTTTTTGACAATTAAACTGTGTATTTATGCTAAACTGAACTGTTTTCAATAGAACAGATTATTTACATAAAAATGGATTTGGCGTTAAATAACCTACAAAAGTTGATATGCCAACAAACCAAACCAACCAACCAACCAACCAATTACTTGAGTCCCTATAACTGTATGAGACAAAATTCTATCTTAGAACGGAAAAAATTACTCAAAACCATATAATTATTAGTATTAGATAGGAATACTTGAAACAATACAGCTATGTGCAAATTATTTGCCTTAATTCGAAAAACTTGATACCATATTAATGCGAATGACTTGTATTAGGAATAGTTTCTTGAACTAACAACCGGCTCATTGGCCTAGTGGGTAGAGCGTTCGCCAATGGTCCGGGTGACCTGGGTTCAATCTCAGGTCGCATCATACAAAAGACTTTAAAAATTGTACTTGATACCTCCTTGCTTAACACTCAGCAATATAAGGTATGTATCAAGGGTAAAGTGGAGCAATCCAAAGAAAGGAGTAGCGCCCTCCCCTACCTCTCGGGGTAGGAGCTATTGAAAAGAGAGCCTTCTGGTTGCCCTCGACTACGGTCGCTAGCTAATAATTGTTAACTAAAGATTATCATCGGGGTGTCCTCGTGGTGCAATGGTTAAAGCGATGAACTGCGGAATCGTAGTACGCGAGTTCGTACTCCAGTCGCGCTATTACGTTCACTTTCGGGCAAATACCCTTGGGAAAGGTATGAACCCCCTTATTCTCCCTCCAGCTATGGGTAAATAGTAGGACGGACTAGGTTCTTCAGCCTTGGTGAGGCAACTAATCTAGGAGAAGGAAAACTCTGAATTCAAAACCTGTTAAACTCCGCTTAAAAATTGACCTTGTGTCATATCCAGCCCGAGCGGAGGGGTTGGTAAATAGTAACTAAAGATTATCATCATCATATACTTGAAACTATATGACGATGTGCAAACAAATGACTATGTGCACACATATGACAATTATTAAATAGAAAGGATTATTATTATTATTATTATAACAGAAAATTATTTGTATTAGATAGGAATACTTGAAGCTATATAACTGTAAATTATTTGTATTAGGAATAGTTACTTGAAGCTATCATTGTTTACTATTACTAGTTACTTGAAACTGTATAGCTGTATATAAACAAATGAAAGAAATAGGAAGAATTTCTTAATACAATATAATTATTTGTGTTAGACAGGAATACTAGAAACTATACCACCGTGTGCAAATTTTCTATGTTAAATCGGGATACTTGATATCACATAACAGTTTCAAAAATTCTTTTGAAAGAACTCGATTAAAATGTAAAAATAAATGTACACTGAATGCAATTCCCTAACTTCAAGCCATAAAATAACCCGATACGGATTGACATGCCATCAAAATTAATCAATCATTAAATAACTACGGGCAATTTATAGCTTCTTTGAATTGTTCCATTTCTAAATCAAATATTCTATGTTGACATCACTGCAGCTGCGTAACGCTAAGCAGAATTATAATTCCTTTAATCAATATACAGAGATGAACTTAATACGTAATATTTAAGTCTAATCAGCAAAAATGTTAATCTCTCGACGGTTTATTGCCAAATTAGAAAGACAGATATGAAACCAGTTGAACCCTTTTGCGTTTTATCAAACCCTCTTCATAATAAAAAGAAATATTTAGGATGTGAATTAAAACAGGTGCCTCAAAGGAAATATGCTAAGAAAAATAAGAAAGAATTGAACTGGAAAATTGTATTTCTTATTGATTTTATTCAATAATAAAAATTGGAAGCTAATGTGAAATTTCATTTCAAAAATTAATTGAAACTGGACTGTAAAAAATATCCGTAGAGCCAAGTGGTCAGTAAATTGTGTTCATGATATATTTGTATTTACATTTTTGTTGCTTATTTTTTAAAAATTTGCACAGTTATATAATATTAATTATTCCTATCAATTACAAATAATTTTCACATCATTTAGTTATTTCCTTTTGATGATATTAATTTGTTTGTATAGATATAGTTTCAAGTAACTAATAATATTCCTCAGTAAACAATTATAGCGGCAAGTAACTATTCTCAATACAAATAGGCATTAAATAACCTACAAAGGTTGATATCCCATTAAACAAAGAAACCAACCAGCCATAGGTTTTCAGGTAATTATTTCTATTTAAAAAGTCATTTGTCTACACACAGTTACATGGGTTTAAGTTAAAAAAAAAAAAAAAAAAAAAGCTTAGTAAACGGTTATTGGTTGGTTGGTCGGGTTTTATGGCATATCAACCTTTGTAGGTTATGTGATCCCAAATCCATTTTTATACAAATAATCAGTTCTATTTCAAACGATTCAATTTAGCATGAGTACACATTTCTTAAATAAATCAGAAGAAATTTTCCAAAAATTGATGAATAAATAAGAATAGATAAATGGAAAAAAACAAGCGAAAAACAAAAAAAACGAACAAACAAGCAAACAACAACAACAACAAAGCAGTGTTTGTTATGGGTTCTCAACGGTCTGGAAATCTTCAGATTATCGGAATTTTAATAAGTTGAATAAACTGGTTGGTTGGTTGGTTGGTTGGTTTTTATGGCATATCAGCATTTGTAAGTACAGTTTCAATGTCAAAACAGTTCTATTTCAAGCAGTTTAGTTTAGCATAAATACACAGCTTAGTTCTATATAACCCATAGACAGGACCCTATCAGATGCTACCACTCCGGGCCAGAGTGGACCTGGGAGCGATGGCAATGAAGGGGTACTCTGCATTGCCCAAGGCTCCAGCAATGCTGGAAACTCACCATCAGATTGTTCAGTGTCATATCCAGGACACTCGTTGGGGGGGTCTTACCCCTCTGCAGAGGTGCAGTCGGCGTATTCTACAGCCCCAGCCGACTGGTCAAACAGTTATTGGTTTAACAAACTATTTTTGATACAAACAATTTACTTGTCCAGTCGGCTGAGTGGGGGAGGAGCTGTTGAATACACCGACTGCTTCTCTGCAGAGGAATAAGACCCCGCCAACGTGTGTCCTAGATATTACACTAAACAATCTGATGGTGAGGTTCCAGTAATGCTGGAGCTTTGGGAAATGCGGAGTACACATTCATTGCCATCACTCCCAGGTCCACTCTGGTCCAGAGTGGTATTACCTGATAAGAGTCCTACTAATGGGTAAAATAGAGCTAAACTGTGTACTTATGCTAAACAGTAGTGCTTGAAATATGACTGTTTTGACATTCTAAACTGAAATAGAACTGTTTTTTACATTGAAACTGTACTTATGCTAAACTGAATCGTTGGAAATAGAACTGTTATGACATTTAACTGTGTGTAAACAAAAACTCTTCTTATACTAAACTAGATTGTTGGAATTAGAACTGTCTGACTAAACTGAATAACTTGAAAGAGAAATATTTTCGACGATTAAACTGTGTACTCATGGTAAACTGGATTGTTTAAATAGAACTATTCATTTGTATAAAAATGGATTTGGCATTTAATAACCAACAAAAGTTGATATGCAATAAAGCCTAAACAAAGTATTCCTATATAGTACAAATAATTTTTTAAAGGATCCATTTGTCCCTTACTCTCCCTAGATCTCCAGGACTGGAGCTTCACCATCAAATGTCCTTTGTTTCATGCCAGAGATATTCCTTTTTTCGCTGGCGTTTCTCTTTGCAGGGATACAGTCAGTGTTTTTTAAGCTCTGTCGGTTGGATATATAGGTATTTAATGGATTAACAAATATATATATATATATATATATATATATATATATATATATATATATGAAGAATTAATTGAATAAAACCTTATTCATCTATGAAATATAATTGTATGATTCACATAGATTAAAAACAAAAGACACAGAGTCAAAATTTGAGATTACAACAAACTAATACTTGTAGAACAGCATCTTCGCTCACTATTTTAACAAAGATGCAAAGATCTCCATTATAGAAATGGTCAATTTCATCCTGTGATTACGGCTGTTTTGCTAATGAAACTGATGTTCTAGGCAAAAAAAATGTATTGTAATTAATAAATACACGCACACACACACACACACACACATACCTACATAGGAGGGTCGGCTGAAAAGTTGATAAGCTAACCAAGATACTCTCATAGAATGTGATCAAATGAGGTTTATTTTTCAACGTAGCCTCCTAGCGGTTCAAACACTTGGTGTGGCAATGTTTGGATCTCATTGGTCAAAAAGTAATCAACAGCAGATATAACGTTATCATATGAACTTTCCAGCAAATTAAAGTTTCAGACCACCCGCGTAAATAGTGATTGCCACTTGTCCGCAATCTCTCAAAGACCATCCGTGGGCGGGCATGTGACACATCAGCCCTACCTTATTCTTGCAAGCCCTGCCGCAGATGTATCAAGCTGAAGAACTGTCTTTGACGTCGACAATAACCCCGTGTACTCTCATATGGCTTCTCACACCTGCTGCAGACCCACGCACTTTGTCAGAGAATTGACATGAATTACAAGTAGGTTGGTTAGGAAGGACCTGTGTAAAATCAGCCGGCGGTTATTTGCTGTCTTGAGATGTCATGAATACATATATTATACCGAAACTCTCTACACAAAAAGGATGTGACACAATTTACTACAATTTACCCGTCGCTGGAAGGAGAAGAATTGGATTCGGAACTTTCCAAGAGTATTAGTGAAATGTAAACATCATCGTCCTGGATTTGAACTCAAGTCGCCGTGTCCAATTCCAGCGACGGTAACCACGAACACCTCAATATATATATATATATATATATATATATATATACTAAAATCTATAGGTCTTCAAATTTAGTATTTTTTTTTTATAATTTCATATACCAGTACTACATGTTTTTCAGACATTTCAGTCACCATCAGGCAGTCAGGCGACGTTTAAATTTTCACTGAATGTAATTCCAAGTTTTGTGTCTGTCAGATACAAAACTAGATAAATTCAAAAGCTGCCTGTCTGTTTGACAAGGATTAAAATGTTCGAAACACATATAGCATAGATATATGATTTTTTTAAAATAAATATATACCAAATTTGACATCTCCATTTCAAAATTTTTACTTTTCTCTCGTTGGAACAATAACAATCTTTACATATAAGATATATAATAAAGACTCATTGCTAGCACGGATTTCTCTCTCTCTCTCTCTCTCTCTCTCTCTCTCTCTCCCCCCATCCGTCCCTATTATCCATCGCTCCCTACAGGTCTTCCGAACGACATCCTGTTTGGTTTGGTTTGGGTTAGTTTAATTTTATGGCATATCAACCATTGTAGGTTATTTAATGCCAAATCCATTTTTATACATATAAAAAGTTCTATTTCAAACAATTCAGTTAAGCCTGAGTACGCAGTTTAAATGTCAAAACAGTTCTATTTCAACCAATTCAGTTTAGCATAAGTACACAGTTTAGTTCTATTTGACCTACAGATAGGATCCTATCAGTTGCTACCACTCCAGGACAGACTGGACCTAGGAACGATAGTAATAAAAGGGTACTTCTTATCCCCCAAAGCTCCAGCATTACTGGAACCTCACCATCAGATTGTTTAGTGACATAAACAGGACTCTCGTTGGGAGAGTCTTACCCCTCTGCAGAGATGCAGCCGGTGCATTCTACAGCCCCAGTCGACTGAGTCAACTAAATTCTGTGTCCTCGCGAATCAGTTGTAAGTTCTTGTTGGTCGGCCAACTCTGGTACGTCCATGTGAAGGGATCCGTAGAACATCACGGTAGATAAATTCGCTCAAAAGTTATGCTTGCCCAATCGGCTGGGGGGGGGGGCTGTAGAATACTCCGACTGCACCTTTGCAGAGGGGTAAGACCCCCCCCCCAACGAGTGTCCTGATAATGACACTAAACAATCTGATGGTGAGGTTCCAGCAGTGCTGGAGCTTTGGTGAATACGGAGTACCCCTTCATTGCCATCGCTCCCAGGTCCACTCTGGCCCGGAGTGGTAGCACCTGATAGGGTCCTATCTATGGGTTAAATAGAATTAACAGCATACTTATGCTAAAATGAATTGTTTGAGTAAAACTGAATAGTTTGAAATAGAAATGACTTTTACAATTAAACCGTACTTACATTTAAACTGCGTGCTTATGCTTAATTGAATTATTTGAAATAGAACTGTTTTTCGACATTAAAACTGTATTTACACTTAACCGAATTGTTACATACAACTGCTTGAATAGTTAGAAATGGAAATGTTTTTGACCATTAAACTGTGTACTTATGCTAAACTGAATTGTTTTAAATGGAACAGATTATTTACATAAAAATGGATTTGGCGTTAAATAACCTACAAAGGTTGATATGCCATAAAACCCAACAAACCCAACAAACCAAAAGTTATGTGCCAACGGTTTTTATGTTATATTAAATATCAATTTGATGACACAAAATGTCAGTGTAGATTTTTTACCTTGACTAAATTCAAAATCTGTGGGCGCCTCGGGTAATGTGATATTTACCAAGCTAGACTAGCAAATCTTCACGAGTGAGTTCGAGTCTCATTGGGTGCTCCATTCATACGGCTTTGTGCCACATATAAGCAAAAAGCTTTGTAAATTACTAAATGCCAAATCAATATTTAAGTACTGATCTGTTCTTTAAAATACAGATATATTAAAAATTTGAATTTTTATGGCAACTTTCTGAGAAAGGCAATTTGAATTTGAATTTTAATGGCAACTTTTAATTTTAAAAGCAATTTGAATTTTAATGGCAACTTTCTGAGAAAGGCAATTTCGGGTACAATACTGTCAGAAAAAAAAAGATATGTTTCTGTACGCACATCAAGCATACTCACAAGATTTTGGATTCCTTTTACACGAAAAAGATCGCATCATATGATATAAGCATTACGAGGGTCATTAAATAAGTTTCCAGACTTTTTTCGTATGGGCACTTTTATTGATAGTACACACATGAAACTCAAGTCCCCTTTCAAGTAATCTCCTCCGGCTGTAATGCACTTGTTGTACCGGTCCAACAACTTCTGTAAGGCCCCATGGAAGTCCTCTTGTATGAGCGTGTCAATGACCTTCGTCACAGCCTCGCTCATCTCCTCAATTGTCTCATAACGACAGCCTCTGAGCTTAGGGAATAACCAAAAGTCACAGGGAACAAGGTCTGGACGATAGGGAGGCTAAGGAAGTGTCTTCATGTCCATCTTGGTCAAATAGTCTGTAACAAGGATGGGGACTGGTGCATTGTCCTAGTGGAAATGCCACTGACCCGATTTGAACAGTGCTGGTCTCTTCCCTAGGAATCTCTTCCTGAACTCCCTTAAAACCTCAACATAGTAACCCTAACCCTAAACCTTTGGCCAATCAACTGCGTATTGACTTCCTTACTCCTCTCACACCTCTCATCATCCCTCAAAGACTCCCTGTCTTCCTTGAATCTCTTATGCCACTCAAAAACTGATGCTCCGTTCATGCAAGATGGTCGAAAGCAGTCTGAAGCATTCCATATGTTTCTGTGGCATTTTTTCCAAGTTTAAAACACATATCGTTCTTCTAAAGTGTCCTTTAGATTGCATTTTTGAAATTCACCAGCTGTGACAATCAGGGTATAGGGTATATTCGAATTCCTGATGTAGCTGTTCATTTGGAGCTGAAATAATAAAAATTGGTCAGTCATCTCATAAGATGTATAGCAATAACATACTGAATTTTCAAGTGTCTACGACAATTTTAAATGCCTGTACAAAAAAAGTCTGGAAACTTATTGAATTCACCACGTATGTGAATACAAGATTTTACATGAAATAATATACCAGAAAATAATTAACTCATTATTCGTATTCAATAGGACTGTGTGTAAAAAAAATCTTCAGAAACAGCAACACAAAAAATATAAATACGAACGTACGACGAACACGATTCTTTAACCTGAAGGCATAAAATTCTGACAGGTTGATAGGATCAATCAATCAATCAATAAAAGAGGGTCAGTGACAATCAAGCCTTAATAGGGTGTATTCCAATTCCTGCTGTAGGTGTTCTTTTGAATCTGAAATCATAAAAATTGGTTAGTCATCTCATAAGATGTATAGCAATAACATACTGAATTTTCAAGAGTCTACGACAATTTTAAATGCCTGTCCAAAAAAGTCTCGAAACTTATTGAAGGCACCACGTATTTACACTAAGGATTCTTTCCAAAATTATTTTCATGTTCCTTATTAATCTTCTAATTTGTATTTGGTGGATAATCACGCCGTGTCTATACAAGTTCTTCAAGCTGTTTGAGAAAGGGGACTCTAGAACTTAACAATCCAAAAGTCAAGCAATCGGATCTTAAGAACTATGATTTGGTTTTTGGATTATTTCATGCCAAAGCCATCCTTGTAGAAAGACAGAAATGGCAATGTTTAACCCATAAATAGGAGGCTAAGGAAGTTCATGCCTTTCCTGAAGGAATTTGTCCGAAAGAGAACCTACAGGCGTGACTGAAGTTCGAACTCGCTTACAACAATCTCAGTTCAACACTTTAGACACAGTCCCTCAAATTTTGTGGGTAGAGTAATTATTTATTTTTTTATTTAAGTATTTTTTTCAAATTAAAAAAAATATAACATCAGATATACAAAGATATATTTGATTTTGTTACAGGTAATGACTAAAGAGACTGGACTTCTATCTCTCTCTCTCTCTCTCTCTCTCTCTTTCTCTCTCTCACTCTCTCTTTCCCTCTCTCTCTCTCTCTCTCTTTTTCTCTTTCTCTCTCTCACTCTCTCTTTCCCTCCCTCTCTCTCTCTCTCTTTTTCTCTTTCTCTCTCTCTCTCTCTCTTTCTCTCTCTCACTCTCTCTTTCCCTCTCTCTTTCTCTCTCTCACTCTCTCTTTCCCTCTCTCTCTCTCTCTCTTTTTCTCTTTCTCTCTCTCACTCTCTCTTTCCCTCCCTCTCTCTCTCTCTCTCTTTTTCTCTTTCTCTCTCTCACTCTCTCTTTCCCTCTCTCTCTCTCTCTCTTTTTCTCTTTCTCTCTCTCACTCTCTCTTTCCCTCCCTCTCTCTCTCTCTCTTTTTCTCTTTCTCTCTCTCACTCTCTCTTTCCCTCCCTCTCTCTCTCTCTCTCTCTTTTTCTCTTTCTCTCTCTCACTCTCTCTTTCCCTCCCTCTCTCTCTCTCTCTTTTTCTCTTTCTCTCTCTCACTCTCTCTTTCCCTCCCTCTCTCTCTCTCTCTCTCTTTTTCTCTTTCTCTCTCTCACTCTCTCTTTCCCTCTCTCTCTCTCTCTCTCTCTCTTGCTTTTTCTCTTTTTTTCAATCTTTTGATTCTTTCTTCATTTCTGACTTTCCCTTTTCGTTCTAAATTATTCTCTTTTCGCTTTATTCACACGCTTTCTTTTTGTTATTTCTGCCTTGATGTATACAAGATTTTAAAGGATATCAGTCAACCGAAGCTGCTGCGTTCTTATCTTCCCCATATTGACTGAAACAATTATGTTTATGTTAACTTATCTTTATACTGATGATAAAATATCTTTTTGTACATGAAGACGCCACTATTTGCTATAGGCACCATATACACATTGATACTTTCCAAACGTCTCCTCATGGAACTTATTTGATGAATATTGCATCATTTCTCTAGGGAAACATGCGCCAGATGTTCAAGTAGTCGGACTAGGAATGGCTAGTTCTCATTCACTTAAAAGATTCCCCAAATGTTCTAAAGCATTAAGATCTTGCAGATCATGAATGTGTTTTCATGACACCACGTTTCAAAGGGTGCCAAATAGTTTTGGCTCTTTATTGTCGGGCGTTTTGCTCACTGGCTTGTAAGTGATTATTAAAATGATCAACAACTTGCTCCTGATACCTTTGGCGTTGAGCTTGCCTTGCAGCTTCACAAGAACGAGATTTCAATCGTGCAATCAGCCACCAAAGATAATGGTGTTCGATGCGCAAAAATACCAAACAAAATATCAATATTCTATTTGTAAGATAAAATAACATAAATCAATACTAGTCGTTGTTTGGAGTTTAATTCACATGATATTTAAGTGACCATATGTCTGAAGTCCTCTTCAGGTGAGCAAATGACCACAAGTTAGAAGTCCTCTTCAGGTGACCAAATGACCACAAGTCAGAAGTCCTCTTCAAGTGAACATACGACCACATGTCTGAAGTCCTCTTCAGGGCAGCATATAACCATATGTCTGAAGTCCTCTTCAGGTGAGCAAATGACCACAAGTTAGAAGTTCTCTTCAGGGGATCATATGACCACAAGTCAGAAGTCCTCTTCAAGTGGACATATGACCACATGTCTGATGTCCTCTTTGGGTGACCATATGTCTATATGTCTGAAGTCCTCTTCAGCTGATTGCCAAGTTGACTGGGGCTGTAGAATACACCGACTGCTTCTCTGCAGAGGGGTAAGACTAACCCCAATGAGTGTCCTGGATATGACACTAAACAATCTGATGGTGAGGTTCCAGTGATGCCGGAGCTTTGGGTATTGCGGAGCACCCCTTCATTACCATTGCTCCAAGGTCCACTCTGGCCTGGAATGGTAGCACCTGATAGGGCCCTATCTATGGGTTAAATAAAACTAACTGCACACTTATGCGAAAATGAATTGCTTGAAATGGAACTGTTTTTACATTGAAACTGTACTAACACTAGACTGAATTGTTTAATATAGAACTGTTTTGACATTTAACTGTGTGTGAACAAAATCTGTACTTATACTAAACTTAATTAGCTGAATTGGAACTGTTTGAATAAACTGAATAGTTTGAAATAGAAATGTTTTTGACAATTAACCTGTGTACTCATGCGAATCTGAATTGTTTAAAATAGAACTGACTATTTGCATAAAAATGGATTCGGCGTTAAATAACCTACAAAGGTTGATATGCCATAAAACCCAAACAACTAACCAACTTCTTCAGCTGAGCATTTGACCGCACGTCTGATGTCCGCTGCAAATGAGCATATGACAACATATATGAATGTATTCTAACGGAAAGTAAAATGCCAATTTTGATATTGCAACTGTATATTCATGTGGAATCACTGTATAATTTACTTGGTACCAGTTCCTTTCTAGATCTGTGGATGTTTTACCGTAATTATATTATTCGTACATTTACTATTCTATATATTTCATAGTTTTGTTTAATCTTTTGTCAGCCTCAAATACCATTATCCTAATTTTCAGGAACCGATTTATAAGATAATTTTTTGCGTGTTTTATTTATTGTATACACGAGAGACATTTTTTAAGCAAATGTATCACAGACTTTTTTAAAAAGATATTCAAGACGTTTTTGTTTTCTATCGACATTTTTGTAATCGGATGTAATAGGATTTTTTTTTTTTTTAATTTTTGTTTTGCTTTTTGCAACTAATCTATACCAGGCTTTAATTTCTTTTATTTAATGCTTTTCGGTCGTTTTTTGTTTGTTTGTTTTTTGTTTTTTTTTTCAATCTGTTATAATTACACATGTCAGCATTTTTACAGCCAACCTGTTTTTGTCTTTTCTTCTTTAAGTAAAATTCTAAGCTATTCACAACTTAGTCTCGTCTCTATTTATATTATTTTTTTAGTTCTTTTTCTTACTTTTTTTAATTCTTTTTTTTTTATTTTTTAGTTCTTTTTTTTATTTTTTTTAATTCTTTTGGACTGATTGTGTCTTATCAGTAAATACATGAATTAACTCCGAGACACTAATCACCATCTCGCAAAAGTATTCACATATCAGTATTCTAAGATAATCATTTTTTTTAATTTGATTCCTAAGTTCGTTCATCAATTTTGCGAATCTTTTACACTGCGATAAATCTAATCCCATAGAAAAAAAAAAAACCAACTTTTCCATTGATTAGATACTTCATTCTTGCAAGAAATAATGTAACACGTAGAAATTACCTTTCAAAATATTGTATATTCAAAATTTTCTCAATGATAAATATTCTCCCACGCAGGATATCATGAAATTTTTCTCAGTTCGTTCCCTGATCTTATTCCTGATATCGAGAATACTAAGATAATGTTTTGCAATTCTGTGAATTATTCAGCCCAATGTCCTCATCTTAGTTATTTTAATCTCTGCGTTCCGAATGATAAACTCGGATGATGCATGTTTCTGCTGTTAAATGAATTACTAAATGTCGTTATTCAGTATGTCTCGGAGGATGCATTCTGTATTGTATGGTGTTCAGACGTTACATATATTGTGATTATTTGAAAATATTTCGGAGTTATCGTTATATAGGTTAGTAAGACAGTAGATAAGATGAATAAATAAATGCCAATGCGCTGAAGAGAATATTTGGCTGAATAATTCATTGTTTTATCAATATATTATCAAAAAAATTTCACCGAGTTTTCTTTCTCCATATAACAAGATTATGGAGGTGCCCGTAGTGTAATGGTTATCGTCATAGGAATTGGACACGACGATGCGAGTTCAAATCCTGAACGAGACAGATTGCATTTCACATAACACTAATACCCTTGCGAAAGGTATGAATCCAATTATTCTCCCTCCAGCTATGGGTAAATAGTAGGACAGATTAGGTTCTTCAGCCTTGGTGAGGCAACTAGTCTAGGAGAAGGAAAACTCTGAATTCAAACCTGTTAAACTCCGCTTAAATATTGACCTTGTGTCGTATCCTGCCAGAGCGGAGGGGTTGGGTAAATATGATAACAGAATTGGACACGCGCACGCGCGTGTGCACACACTGATAAAATTAAATGAAATTTCTTCAAAGCTGTACCCGTGTCAATACGATTGTATGGATGCACCACATGGATACTAAAGAAACGCATGAATTAAAAGCAAGATGAGAACTACACAAGAATGTTGCCTACTGTCTTGAACAAATGCTAGAAGCAACACCCCACAAAAATAGCTGTTGTACGGCCACCTACCTTCCATCTTCACAAATCATCCAAGTAAGATGAACAAGTCCTGCTGTGTAACATATTCACAATTAACGCTACGTGCGAAATGGACATATAATGTTCGTAACGATAGAACATAGCAATCTCGAAATTAGAAAACACGTAACGACTTCTTGTTCAGGTACGAAACCTTTTTATTAACTTTGAGTTAAAGGTTTCGACGTAAGGAGGAGAGACACAATCTTCTATGCTGTCTTATTCATTTGGTCCCCATCTCGAGCGGCCCCCATAGGGCGCAAGTTCGCCTCGCGTCTGCGAGCTCTAAAAGTCGACCGTCTTCGTCCAGTGTCTAATCTCAACTCTCTAACTTCCTTCAGATTCTCATACAAACCTCCGCGCGCTTCCAGTGCGTGACATCACCCACACCCTGTCACCCCGTTTCGTCTTTGACTATTATGACATCTGAGTGACATGTCCGCTCTGTGCGTGCTCACGCGTTACCACCTGCATCAAGGTTGCACCCAACTAACCCATGCGCTGAGCCGAAAGTTTATCAGCCTAAGTAAACTCAAAGGCATGAACCGAAATCCCTCGGCTATTATATAACAGCTGGAGAAGTAAGGACGAACTCATAAGAGACGTTCCCGCGTAGACTCCAACACATGGACGGGTCAGTGTTGACCAACCAGCAAAGACTTACATGCTGTTCGGACACAAGATCCTGTTCAGAGAACCAGCCAGGAGCGATGATCAAAGAGAAACAAGAAAGTTGGTTTGTTGGTTTGTAGGGTTTTATGGCATATCAACCTTTGTAGTTTATTTAACGCCAAATCTATTTTTATGTAAATAATCAGTTCTATTTAAAACAATACAGTTTAGCATGAGTATACAGTTTAATTGTCAAAAACATTTCTATTTCAAACAATTCAGTTTAGCATAAGTACGCAGTTTAAGTGTAAGTACAGTTTAATTTTGAAAAATATTTCTGTTTAGTCAAACAGTTCTAATTCAGCCAATTCAGTTTAGTATAAGTACAGATTTTGTTTACATACAGTTAAATGTCAAAACAGTTCTATATTAAACAAATCAGTTCGGTGTAAATATAGTTTCAATGTCAAAAACAATTCTATTTCAAATAATTCAGTTTAGCATAAGCTCGCAGTTTTAAAATAAGTACGGTTTAATTGTGAAAGACATTTCTATTTCAAGCTATTCAGTTTAATCAAACAATTCAGTTTAGCATAAGCATGCCGTTAGTTCTAAATAACCCATCGATAGAGCCCTATCAGGTGCTACCACTCCAGACCAGAGTGGACATGGGAGCAATGGCAATGAAAGGGTGCTCCGCATTCTCCAAAGCCCCAGCATTACTGGGACCTCACCATCAGACTATTTAGTGTCATATCCAGGACACTTATTGGGGGGGGTCTTACCCCTCTGCAGAGGTGCAGTCAGTGTATTCTACAGCCCCAGTCGACTAGGCCATGAATCAGGGAAATCTGTGCTATCTGCATGACTTGATTATGGTGATGATATATATAATTAGTGTTTAAAGGCTGTCGTTTCTAAAGAGGGAGTCGATCGGACCAACAGATATAAGAGTGAACTCGATGTAAGTACTACGCACTCAGCCTAACTGAAGTTACGGATAAACAAAGAAATAAGCAGACAAATTATCACCACGTTCATTACTGTTGTGGGAGCCTTACCCATCTTACCATAATGGACTCTTCTCACCGTTATTAGTACTGAGAGAATTCGCTGCCACAGAGTCGGATCACCATCGGTCTGAACCTCTCCAGTTACCGGGTAGCACTTCGGCCGGCCGTGTTATTTGCTGCACGGATCAGGCCGAGTGTGTCTCGGTACCTGGAGATTTCTTTCGGCTTCAGGGGGCCTTCCCCCACGCTATAACCCATTTCGAGGGCTTGGGTTGATCGCACGGCGCCTGAGGCGCCTCTAATAGGGGGAATACCGACGGGGCCGTAGGCATTTTTGGGAATGTCGGGCGCGTGTTGGCTCAAGCCCTGCGCCCGGAACCATTTAAAAAAAGGCCTTGTGCCACACTTGCCCGTTAGGTGGGGGCGAACAACAAATACCGCAGATCACCATCAGTCTGAACCTCTCCAGTTGCCGGGTAGCACTTCGGCCGGCCGTGTTATCTGCGGCCTGGATCTGGCCGAGTGTGTCTCGGTACCTGGAGATTTCCTTCGACTTGAGGGGACCTTCCCCCAGGCTTTTACCCCCTTGGGGGGGGTTATCGCCCCGTGCCTGAGGCGCATCTAATAAGGGGAATGCCGACGGGGCCGTAGGCATTTTTGGAAATGCCGGGCGCGTGTAGGCAACGGCTCTGTGTCCGGACCCACCAAAAAAAGCCCTTGTGCCACACATGATCGTTAGGTTGGGCGGTCATCAAATACCACAGATCAATATTGATGTTATCCAAAACAGTACAAGACTACTTACCTTTTCTATGTAACTCTATCTTTCTTGTGTAATATAATCTGTTATCTAATATCAGTGTTTGTGTTCTCATTAGTGACCCTTCCCGAGGCCCCAACAATTACATAAATCGATGCCAATGTGGCCATGTACACTGACTCCCCAAGCGCACAGATGATACACTCTCATCCAAAAATTTTGAGACGAATTAACAAAGAAAGAAAAAGATAGTGAAAGAGAAATTCACTCTGTTCTCTTAAAGTTGATGTGTGCGTGTGTGTGTGTGTGTGTGTGTGGTTGATCTAGATGGGCGCAGCATGGGGTGAAATTTTCAGCAAGCTAGACTAGCAGGACATTGCTAGTGAGTTCGATTCTCACTGGGTGTCCTTGAAGATTAGCTTAGTAAATGAAAATAAATGCCAACACACGCAAAAGAAGGGTATGAACAACTATCGACTGAAAGTTTATCTTTATGACAAAATGAAAAGGAAATATTCCAAGCTGTAGCCGTCTCAGTACAATTGTATGCAGCCCATAGGGCCTGTAGAATATGCCAAGTGCAACTCTGCAGAGAGGTAAGACTCGACCATCAACGAGTGTCCTTGGTATGACACTTAACCATCAGAGGATGAGGCACCAGTGCTAGAAATTTGAGGAGTGTGGAGTATTCATTTATTACTATTACTCCCAGTTTCACTCTGACTGGGAATGGTAGAACCTCTTTGAGCCCCATTTAACTGTGTGCAAACAAATACGCTCTGGCATGTTTTTAAAAAAAATACAATATAAATATAAAGTTGGTGACCATAATCGACGGTGACCCGATAGCTCCCTTTTCAATATCTACTACACTGAAGGAGGGTGCTACACCATTCCCTGAATTGCTCCACTTTTACCCTTGATCCTTACCCTATAATACTGAGTATTAAGCAAGGCGGAATCAAGTACCATTTTTTGAGTCTTTGGTATGACTCGACCTGGGACTGAACGCCGGACCATTGGCGAATACTCTACTCATTTGACCAATATATTTATATAAACTGGATTTGGCATTAAATAACCTACAAGGTGTAATATACCGTAAAACATAACCCAACCAACCAACCTTCATTCCCATTACCCCCAGGTCCACTTTGACCCGGAGTGGTAATTTTTGTTAGGTATCCATGTATGGGACAAATAAAATATTCAAACTTTTACTAAGAATTATTTTTAATATTAAACAGAATTCTTAGAGTTGGAAAGCAATACTGAAACCCTTAATTGCGGGAAAAGAAATGATTAATGGAGCTTTTTGAACAGGATGTTTCTATCCCTAAAATTTGAAATTCACTTGTTGGAGACTTTTCTTTAATGATGCCCTTGGGTCATAGAACAAATGACATCCTTATAACAACGTAGCTGGAGAGCCTCACTAACACCTCCTCCCATTATTTTAAGGGTATATCAGTTTAGATTCTCTTCATTTCCCCTTTCTCTATTTTTTTCTTTTCGTTTCTTTTTTATTTCAATTTTTTATGAAAAAAAAGATAATAATAATAATTAGAATAATTTGTTTTAAACGTCAACACTTGACACTATTTAACTGAGGGCCAACAATTGAGCTCTGACTCATCTTAAAATAAGGTTGCCTACAAACTATTACTTTACAAATCATATATGTATATAAACGAGAATTGACATTAAATAACCCACAAAGGTTGATATGCGATAAAAGACAATCAACAAACTATTGTATGGTTGCACTACTCGGACTTTAAAGAAAAGCCTCGAGAAATATCTTGAGGGAAACTACAAAAGGATCCAATCTGCTATTTTGAACAAATCCTGGAAGTAGTATCATGCAAAGTGAAAGTTGTATGGCCACTTACCTCCCATCTAGAAAACCATCCAAGTAAGACGTGCAAGAATAGCGCTAATTTACTGCATTCACTTATGTGATTGTTTCGTATCTATCACCGCATAATCTACATTTTCTATTTTGTTGCGTCTTGTCTATTCTTGCTTTGACATAGTTAGTCCTTATGGCGTTGTTTTGAGCTCCTGTTAGAAGAGATTCAGTTTCTCTCTTAAGGTTTCTCTTTCTTAGCCATGTCCAAATTTTTCTCGTGTGAGATCTCGTTTGTTTCTTTCTATTTTTATTTTCTGGTTATTTTTGTTCTGTTGATACTTGTATAGTCACACCAGCGTTAACTGGCGATATCATAATTATTTGTAACTTAAAGCCATATCATCATCATCATCATGTCGTGCCGCCAGCACGGATATCCCCGACCCTCTCCCGCCAATTCTCCCTATTATTCATCGCCTCTGGCAGGTCCTCAGGGTTACATCCTGCGTCCTCACACAGCTGCTGTATGTATGTATGTACATAAAGCCATATAACTATGTGCAAACAAATGGCTATTATTAGATAGAAATGATTACTTGAAACCATATAATCATTCGTATTGAAACCATAAAATTGTGTGCAAATTATTTGTATTTGATAGAAATACTTGCAACTATAAAACTGTGTGCAAATTATTGGTATTAGGTTGGATTGGTTGATATAATATAACTGAAAACAAATGATCATAGACAATATAACAGTAAATTATTCGTCTTAAGAATAGTTACTTATAGCTATATTTGTTTATTACAGACTATTATTAGTAGTTCCTTGAAACCATATAACTGTGTGCAAAAAACTGGTTATTACTAAATAGAAATAGTAACTTGAAAATATGTCATTCTTGATATTAGATAAGAATACTTGAAATAATTCACCAGTGAGTAAATTGTTTGTATTAGGTAGGAATAACTGAGTGCAAAAAAACAGTTTGGAAATAACGATGCAAAATAAATTAACGCGATTCCCTAACTTCAAGGTGGCCAACTCGGTAGAGTGTTCGCCAATGGAGACCTGGGTTCAATCCCAGGTCGAGTCATACCAAAGACTTTAAAAATAGTACTTGATACCTCCTTGCTTAACACTCAGCAATATAAGGTACGTATCAAGGGTAAAAAGGAGCAATCCAGGGAAAGGAGTAACGCCCACCCCTACACCTCGGTGTAGTAGCTATTGAAAAGGGAGCCGTCTGGTCACCCTCGACAACAGTCGTTAACTTTACTTACATCTTTGTAGATTATTAAAATTTTTCAGTGTTTTCCAACTTTGGACCAGTTCATGTCATGCCGTTAAAATCAATCGATCAAAGTTGGAAAACCCTGAAAAATTTTAATAATCTACAAAGATTATTAATACAAACCTCTAAACACATGTCATTAAACAAATAAACCTCTAAACACATGTCATTTTCATTATCAATACAAACCTCTAAACATATGTCGTTAAACAAATAAAACTCTAAACACATGTCATTAAACCTCTAAACACATGTCATTAAACAAATAAACCTCTAAACACATGTCATTTTCATTATTAATACAAACCTCTAAACACATGTCATTAAACAAATAAACCTCTAAACACATGTCATTAAATAAATAAACCTCTAAACACATGTCATTAAACAAATAAACCTCTAAACGCATGTTATTAAACACGTCATATTCTAGCTGAAACTCTTGAAGACGGGAACTAAGAATTGGAAAACAATAAAAGGATGTTTTGTTCCAGTGCTGAGATCTCATCCTGTCATAAACAAGATATCGTTTTATCTTCATAGTTTATTTGATTTTACAAAAACAAATTGAAATTGATAAATATCGTGTTTTTTTTTAATAATATGATAATTTATTCAATCTTATCAAAATATGCGAAAACACATTTGTTCACGTAACTCACTTTGGAAAACATCGCTACCAAACGGTATATTTACGATTATCTTTACAAAACCAAAATGGCTTTATTTTCAACCAAATACAATATATCTTATCCCGAACTAAAAGCTTTCTTACAAGAAAAGATTTTTAAAAAAAACAAGCTTGAATTATAATACTGATGTTTATAAAGAATTCAAATTTATAAATCACAAATCAGAACTTTAAATTTTTCTTACAATTCGATTAGAAATGATTTATTGCTTCACAAAAATAACACCAGCTCAAGCCGGATCTCTGCTACATAGCATGGAGCAAGCAACAAGAAGTACTGGTTTCTACGTGAACTTAGATAAGAGTTCATATGTTTTAATCAAGACGGTGCTCTCTTTTCATTTGATGGCAAGCCTCAAAAATTAGTAGACCAGTTCATATACCTAAGTAGTAATATCTCATCAACTGAAAGTGATGGTAGCATACAATTAAGAAATCTGATCTTTGATAATATAAAACAGAATTATTCCAACTTTTGGCCGAGTCAGTACAATTGTATAGTTGCAAGAAACACTTGGATAAAATGCAAGATGAGAACTACTCAATATTGCTTTAAAGAACATTCTACAAAACAGCAGCTGTACGACCACTTACCACCCATCTCACAAGCTATCTAAGACAAGTAAAACATGCTGGGAAGTAAGAATGAACTGAGAAGCGAAGTTCTCCTGAGGACTTCCACACATGATCACACCAGTTTGGGCCGACCAGCAAAACTTTACATTCGACAGCTCTGTGCGGACTCTGAATGCAGTCTGGAGGACTTACCAAGTGCGATGGCCGATAGGGACGGATGGTGAGAAAGAGAGAGAGTCAAAGGAACCCGTGTTGTCTTGATGATGCTTTACACTGATAAAAATTTTATTTAATTTTAATTTTAATAAATCATTTTCAAATATCTAACGTTGGAATTTCGTCATGCGTAATATCAGCCAGTCTAATCTCTTTCCATTTTATAGATCAATATCTTTATAATCAGTGAACGTTCTTCAGCAAAAGACATGCTATCGATTTTTTTGTCAATAGAATCACTCAAAAACCTTTAAACAAGTTCGCCAAGCTCAATGAACTTATCCCTGCGTATGTCACAGCGAATATGATTGGGGCGGGATCTTTACTTCGAATTAATTGTAATTATTTTACGAAATCTCATCCCGATTAATCCATGATAACAATACAGAGACCAATCTAATCATTAATACTAATGAAATTAAGTTAATTAATAAATTCATAAAAATCATATGAAATGCCTAATATTAAGAATTAGAAAGCAAATTGGTAGGTAAATGATTTGAAATATTGAATTGCAAAAGCAGAGATAAGTTTTTAAATATATTGCTGAGTGGAGAGTAAGATATTCTAAGAGGATATTACCAGCTTCTTCAGATATAAATTAGCTAAAATGCGATTTCCAACCACTCAGTAATGAGCAACTGTATAGGTAACATGATTGGCAGAAAACTGATCCCAAAGATTCCTCCATTCACAAAGGTAGTTCCTAACTTTTCTAATACACTTAAAGATCCTCATAAAACTTATGTACCAACCTTAGGAATAACATATATATATATATATATATATATATATATATATATATATATATATATATATATATATATATATATGTTCGTAATGTAAAGGTTATCGTTACAGGAAATGAACCAGGCGACCAGAGTTCAAAACTTACACGAGGCTGTTTGTATTTTATATAGTGCTATGAATCCAACAATTCTCTAACTAGTATGGCAGACTGAGCCCTTTCACCCTGGTATGGCAACCAGTCTAAGAGAAGTAAAAAATCTGAATTCCAACCAGTTAAACTCTTAAAAATTGGCCGTTTGTCACATCGTACTCCAATGGATGGTTTCATATATATATATATATATATATATATATATATATATATATATATATATATATCAGTATTGAGATTGCCCAGTCGGTTGGGGCAGTAGAATACACCGACTGCGCTTCTGCAGAGGTGTAAGACCCCCTCCCCAATGAGTGTCCAGGATCTGACACTAAACAATCTGATGGTGAGGTTCCAATGATGCTGGAGCTTTGGGGAATTCAGAGCACCCCTTCATTTTTATTACTCCCAGGTCTACTCTGGCCCGGCGTAGTAGCACCTGATAGGGCCCAGTCTATGGGTTAAATAGAACTAAAGTGCATACTAATGCTAAACTGAATTGTTTGACTAAACTGAATAGCTTGAAATACAAATGTTTTTTACAATTAAACTGTACTTACATTTAAACTGCGAGTTT
This sequence comes from Sepioteuthis lessoniana, assembly GCA_963585895.1. Lineage (NCBI taxonomy): Eukaryota > Metazoa > Mollusca > Cephalopoda > Myopsida > Loliginidae > Sepioteuthis > Sepioteuthis lessoniana. Next base: position 106,371 of record CAUZXS010006414.1, read on the forward strand.
ATGCTAAACTGAATTGTTTGAAATGGAAATGATTTTTGAAATTGAAACTGTACTTACGCTAAATTGAATTGTTTAATATAGAACTGTTTTGATATTTAACTGTGTGTAAACAAAATCTGTACTTATACTAAACTGAATTAGCTGAATTCGAACTGCTTGACTAAATTGAATAGCATGAAATAGAAATGTTTTTTACAATTGAACTCGACTAACATTTAAACTGCGTGCTAATACTTAATTGAATTGTTTGAAATTGTTTGAAATATTTACATAAAAATGAATTTGGCGTTAAATAACCTACAAAGGTTGATATGCCATAAAACCCAAACAACCAACCAACAAGTATTGAGATACACTTAATAGGCCATCAGATCCATTAAACTAAGCACATTACTTGGATAGACGATATAAAGTTACCTAAGTAACGGTTAACTCAGAACTACAAAGTGGTAATCGTCCGAGACATAATCTTAGAAGCATTTAAAAGAAATTATCTAAAACAACCTCAAGGTGTTTACTATAAACCTTGGAGACTAGGAGCAGATGTTGGGAAACAAACGAACCAAAAATATCAGTCGTCAAATTTTATGGCAGTAACTAAATCTTATCCTCTAATGAATTTCAGGACCTACATGCAAATAAACATTTAAATCTAAAACATTTACCAACATCGTACACATGCAAACATATCTTTCCTAAACTATTGCTCTTTACCAAAAATAATATATATAAAGTGAACGTCTGTTTTAACACAACCTCCAGTTATTTGTTTTCATATTTGCTTGCTTTATTTTTTATTCTTTTCCCGATCAATCTTTATATCACATTAGCAGGAGGAATCCAATGCTAAAGTATTCAGTAACATTTCATTATGAATTTGAGTTACATAATAGATCGATTAGGTCGATTTTTTACTATGAGTGTTGCATTTAGATTTGTTCCTGAGCTGTTAAACTACTGGAAATATACAGGAAGTTGAACCAGTTTAATGGACAGCCGTTAAACTCCGAATCAATCTGAGACCATGGCTCTAATTAAATGGTTTTATTCAGGTGGCCAAAACGGTTGTTGAGTTAGAATAAGTTAGTCAGTTCATGAGAAACACCCAACCTGATCATCTCCGTTCCGATTATTAACTTCCCGTGTAGGCCACAACGGGCAATGAAGGAAAATGTCGTCAATAGATAAAATCAAAATGTGCACTTGAAAACGTAGCCGAGGAGTCATTCTTTATTTCCTAATAAGACATCAGACATCAGAGCGACCAAGTAGACAAGACGAAGTGAAGTGAGATGAGGAGATGGGAGCTGACCGATCATTGAGCATGGCTAATATAGCATAGATTGTAGAATAATGTACACATATAACTTAGAACGGAGAGCAAGACCCACATATAACCTAAAATGGAGAGCAAAACCCACACAAAACGCAAAATGGAGAGCAAGACTCAAATTAACGGAGAACGGAGATCAAAGCCCACATATAACCTAGAACGGAGAGCAAGACCCAAATACAACGTAAAATGGAGAGCAAGACCCACATACAACGTAAAATGGAGAGCAAGACCCACATACAACGTAAAATGGAGTGCAAGACTCGTATAACATAAAATGGAGAGCAAGACCCACATACAACGTAAAATGGAGAGCAAAACTCGTATAATGTAAAATGGAGAACAAGACTCTCATATAACCTAAAATGGAGTGCAAGGCTAAAATATAACGGAGAATGGAGAGCAGAACTCTCAGATAACTTAAAACGAAAAACTAGGCCAAATATAACGTAAAACGATAAGATTTACTATGTAACCCTTGTCAATTATCTAATTCCAAACCTTGTTAATGCATATATATATATTTATATATATATATATATATATTGTAATCCACAAACAGACCTGTTTCGTTGTATCGGAACTCTTCAGTGTGGCTATATATATATATATATATATATATATATATGATTTGTAAGCGAAGCGTTTGTAGGTAACATTATTTTTAAATGAGCCAGAGTTAATTTGTTATAATTCGTTTCAAGTATTGCTATCTAATACTACTAATTCTATTTAATATCAATTAATTTATTTGCAAATGGTTAAAGAGCTTCACTTATTGAGGCTTATTTGTTTGCACACAGTTAAATGGTTTCAAGTATAGCAACTGATTAAATAATTCTATTTTACCCATAGATAGGACCCTAACAGGTTCTACTACTCTCTGGATCAGAGTAATGGCAAAGCTTCGGGACTGAAGTCTCACCATCAGACGCAATCTAGAATCATATTCAGGACTTAGGTTGGTGGGGGTCATACCCCTCTTCAGATATTTAGACGACTGGGTTGATTTACTATTTTAAGGAAAGGAAATTCAGGGTAATCTGGACCATTAGGAAGATCTTTAATGAAATTGGAAAATTACATACAAATTCCTATAAAAATGTGAGCGATGAAGTGATGTTTCAATATAATCATAAATAATGTTTTTTTATGACACAATGCCTATTGTATAGCCGTGATACAACTATACGTATACATATATATGTGGAAACATAATCAACAATAATGACGAACTAGCACACTTCTTCAGAAAAATATACCTCTCACACTTTATTCGTAATGGTTGGAAAGGGTTGTGTGTGAGAGGTGAGTTGGAAACTGAACAAACTGCAACATATTGACCCCAAGTTCCTCCGTCTTTAGTAGCACTTCTTTCTCATTCTGCTGGGCTGCTCAACCGGGGGTCCTGAGGGTCCAGCCCTCTGCTGGGAGATAGTTCTCACTGACTCGAACTGCAACTCGAACTTCATCTGCTACTGACTCCAACTAACTGAAACCACTGGGACACTGGGTTATAGAATTGTTTGACACTCACTTGCTTCCTGTGAGCGTCGCATTTGCACCGATTTCAACCCGTCCACAGTCAAGGTTATATCTTGATATCTTCGACTGGATGCACCTGTTTCTCGATTGACGACTGGGTCGAAGGTCAATATGTAACATGCCGAAGTTGGGGAAGAGAAGAATGTTCATACCTTTCCCCATGGACATTAGTCCGAAAATGAACGTAATAGCATAACTGAAGTTTAAATTCGTTTACTAGATTGGTTGGTTGGTTGGTCGTTTTGTTTTAAGACATGCCAACCTTTTCAGATCATTTAACGCCGAATTAAGTTTCAAACAATTACTTACCAATGCTTACCAACAATTACTTAACAATGCTTACCAACAGTTAAATGTCAAAACAGTTCAGTTAAATGTCAAAGCAGTTCTATTTCAAACAATTCAGTTTAGCATAAGTATACAGTTTCAATGTCAAACATAGTATTATTTCAAGCAGTTCCGTTTAGTACAAGTTCTGACAGTTCTATTTCAAACAATTCAGTTTAGCATAAGTACACAGTTTCAATGTCAAAAATAGTTCAGTTTAGCATGAGTACACATTTTAGTTCTATTTGACCCATAGATAGGACCCTATCAGGTGTTACCACTCCGAACCAGAGTAGACCTGGGAGCAATGACACTGAAGAGGTACTCCGCATTCCCCAATGCTCCAGAATGTTAGCGACTCCCCCCCCCCTCACTGCAAGAAATTATAGAAGTACAGCATCTTTATCTCCTGCATCATAATAGTACTGTGTTTAGATGAAAGTCATATCTTAAACAAATCAACATTCATTTGTATGTAATGACAGGAGACAGACGCATATCTTCGTCATTTGCTCCAGTAGACAGGCATTTGTACGGAGTCTGTGAAGCCAAAGGAGCAAAAATTGTTCATAGGTTTCTTGCTATGCGCTTTCAATCATCCTTGTTGACTTAACAAGAATTTCAGATGAATTAAACGAAATAAAACCTACCATAGTTTTTACCTTCGAACTAGAAACTAACAACACCGTAACTTTATTTTTGGATATATCATTAACATACGCAGTGCCTTCAATAAGTTTCCAGACTTTTTTGTACAGGCATTTTAAACTTGTCGTAGACTATTGAAAATTCATTATGTTATTGCTATACATCTTATGAGATGACGGACCAATTTTTATGATTTCAGGTTCAAATGAACAGCTTCAGCAGCAATTGGAATACACCCTACTAACCCTGATTGTCACAGCTGGTGAATTTGAAAAATGCAATCTGGACGTGAGGACAATTTAGAAGAGCGATATGCAATAAAATTCTGTTTTAAACTTGGAAAAAATGCCACAGAAACGTATGTAAGGCTTCAGACTGCTTTTGGAGCATCTTGCATGAATGGAGCATCAGTTTTTGAGTGGCATAAGAGATTCAAGGAAGGCAGGGAGTCTGTGAGGGATATTGAGAGGTGTGGGAGGAGTAAGGAAGTCAATACACCACAGTTGATTGGCCAAAGGGTTAGGGTTAGGGTTACTATGTTGAGGTTTTAAGGGTGTTCAGGAAGAGATTCCTTGGGAAGAGGACAGTATTCTTCAAATTGGGTCAGTGGCATTTTCACCAGGACAATACACAAGTCCACAACTCCATCCTTGTCACAGACTATTTGACCAAGATGGGCATCAAGACAGTTCCTCAGCCTCCCTATAGTGCAGACCTTGCTTCCTGTGACTTTTGGTTATTCCCTAAGCTCACAGGCTGTCGTTATGAGACAATTGAGGAGATGAGCAAGGCTGTGACGAAGGTCATTGACACGCTCACACAAGAGGACTTCCATTGGGCCTTACAGAAGTTGTTGGAACGGCACAACAAGTGCATCGCAGCCGGAGGAGATTACTTCGAAGGCCTCTAGAGTTTCATGTGTGTACTATCAATAAAAGTGCCCATACGAAAAAAGTCTGGAAACTTATTGTGTGCTCCTTGTATGTATATATATATGTGTGTGTGTGTGTGTGTGTGTGTGTGTGTGTGTGTGTGTGTGTGTGTGTGTGTTTATGTGTGTGTGTGTATGTATATATATAACATATATCATTAACATATAACAACAAATTAGAATTTATAAGTAAAGTTGGCTACCGTAGTCGAGGACGACCAGAAGGCTCCCTTTTCAATAGCTACTACATGGTGGTGCCTTGGTGTAATTGTTATTTGGAGGTGCCCGTGGTGTAATTGTTATCGTCGTAGGAAATGAACACGGCGACACGAGTTCAAATCCTGGACGAAACTCATTGCATTTCACATAGCACTAATACCCTTGGGAAAGGTATGAATCCAATTATTCTCCCTCCAGCTATGGGTAAATAGTAGGACAGACTAGGTTCTTCAGCCTTGGTGAGGCAACTAGTCTAGGAAAAGGAAAACTCTGAATTCAAACCTATAAAACTCCGCTTTAAAATTGACCTACTGTCATATCCTGCCCGAGCGGAGGGGTTGGTAAATAGGACTACATGGTGGTGTAGAGGGTGGCGCAACACCTTTCCCTGGATTGCTCCACTTTACCCTTGATACATACCTTATATTGCCGAGTGTTAAGCAAGAAGGTATCAAGTACCATTTTTAAAGTCTTTGGTATGACCTTACCTGGGATTGAACACAGATCTCCCAGACCATTGGTGAACACTATCATAAATCCACTAATAAAAATTAACATTTCCATTTTGACTCACCTCTTAAAAGCAAAATAATAAAAGAATCATAAGTTTTTAATTTAGTGTCCTGCCCTGAGAATGTGCAGATCCAAATGATGAACTTAAATGATAAACTTGATTATACAAAAAATTCCTATGAATAAATTCAATATATTTTTGAAAACGCGCTAAAGGAAAATCTTTTAAAATTTGCTTCCAAAAAATATCCAAACAATTCCAATAACAATTTTTCAAATAATAATCTATTACATAAATATATTATTTTACCCAATAATTCAACTACCCACGTCATCGAAAAACAGCTAAACTAAATTGCTGTTGTTACATATTGACCCTCGACAGAGCTGTCAATCAAGAGATGCACCTGTGTAAATAAGCAGAAGCAGGTGGGTGTCAAACAAAATTATAACCAGGACACAGACGGCTTGGGTCAGTTGGAGATAGGATGCCAGCGGAGTTAAAACCAGCTCCAGACAGAGGACTTGGGCCATCAATGACCCACGGTTGAGCAATCCAGCCAGGATGCGAAAGAAGTGCTGCTATGGTCAGAAGAACTTGGGGTCAATATATAGCAGTCTCCAACTCACCTCTCACACACAAGAAACATCACCCTTTCGAGAATAAAGTATGAGAGGTATATTTTTTATAAAGTGTATTCGTTTGTTCATTGAAGTTCGCCATCATGTTTGATTATGTTCCGCTTATATTTGTATATGTATTATGAGTATACAACACTATACAAATGAATACAGTCTCTTCTAAATCAATTAGAAACTTAACAGTTAAGAAGAAAAACAAGAATCATAAATCTGAAGTGGCCATATATTTAATCGTGTTTTTTATCATATCGGACTATTGTCTTCATCTTTATTGATATTTCCACAACGTTTCGGCCGATATGTCCTCCCGCCTTCTTCAGGTGTTTGTCGAACTCGCGAAACTTCACGGAACTTCTTCCTTTATTGAATCCATGGGATTCATCTGTTCTGATTCCGTTAGCCATAACCGGGGCACCTCTGGTGGTGTAACGGTTAGCAAGCTAGACTTGCAAACCTACACGAGTGAGTTCGAGTCTCACTGGGCGCCCCATTCATTCGGCCTTGTGCCACATCGAAGCAAAGAGCTTTGTAAATTACTCAGTTGCGAAGGGCACCTCTGGTGGTGTAACAGTTAGCAAGCTAGACTAGCAAACCTACACGAATGAGTTCGAGTCTCACTGGGCGCCCCATTCATTCGGCCTTGTGCCACATCGAAGCAAAGAGCTTTGTAAATTACTCAGTTGCGAAGGGCACCTCTGGTGGTGTAACGGTTAGCAAGCTAGACTAGCAAACCTACACGAGTGAGTTCGAGTCTCATTGGGCGCCCCATTCATTCGGCCTTGTGCCACATCGAAGCAAAGAGCTTTGTAAATTACTCAGTTGCGAAGGGCACCTCTGGTGGTGTAACGGTTAGCAAGCTAGACTAGCAAACCTACACGAGTGAGTTCGAGTCTCATTGGGCGCCCCATTCATTCAGCCTTGTGCTACATCGAAGCAAAGGGCTTTGTAAATCACTACAAGTGTTAAGTATTCCTGTATTGTTACTCGCCTGCAGTCAGGATTGAACCTGCAATCTCCAGATGATTGTCTTGTTAGAGAACCAACGCTTATAACAGATACGCTATGTGTCTTGCTGGATAGTTCAGAGTGAACTTATAAACTTAATGTTCTTCCTTGACGAGAATTACAACTATTATGCATGATTTTTTACCTGTGCTCATATTCAGATATTTTTTATAACAATAAAGATGACGACAATAGTCCGAAAACTCTTAATAATAAAAATCATCAAGCTTCGTGTCAGAAATTTAGACAACTAATTTAATCGTGTGTATGGACTATAATAAAAACTAGATTGTTGAGACTTCAGAATCGATCAATAACATATCCGAGGTTTCAAAATCGGTGACGACAGAAATGCGTTACTAAAAAAACATTTTAAAAACCAAATATGATTTCAATTTTAAAAATTCAAAAAGGTTACTATTTTGGTTGTGATTTTCGGACTGTTCTTCTCATCTTTATTGTGGTAACACAATGTTTCGGTCGTTGTATACTCCAGCCCTCCTCAGGTGTCCCTTATTTATCTGGGCATAGAAATGATTCAACCTAGGAAAGCATTTTTAAAGTTTGACTGTTGATCATAACCAAAATAATAGACATCAATTCCCATCAAAAAATTCAGACAGATAATATCAAAAATGTGAGTTAATATACATAATAAACAGTTGCGAAAGATTGTTGAAACTAGCTGTTGCAATGCGTTCTTCGCGTTGCAGGAAAGAATAACAATACCACTTAGTAAATCCCTGTACACTTTCTATTTGCTTAACTCTGCGCTGTGCTAGGCTGGCTTTAGTAGCAATTTACTAAGATTTTTGCTTAGATATGGCACAAGGCCATATGAATAGAGCACCCAACAAGACTAGAGAGCCAGGCTAGCTTTACCCACGAACGTGGTAACATTCCCCTTTATATTGAGGGTGGACAAGTCCACCTCAACATATCTCTCTCTCTCTCTCTCTCTCTCTCTGTAACTGGCGGTTATAATAGGAACATCTCATACAATACTATTTGCAAAAGCTTTTCTCTGATTTTAAAGCGTTCAGTACGTGGTAGTTGCTTAGATTGTTCACAAACATTATCTTTAATTATTATACCATTAAACAATGGCCCGTTTTGGGTTTTTTTTTTTTCAACTTATCATTATTATTATTAGTTACTTAAAACCATGTAACTGTTTGCAAACAAATGACTATTATTGAATAGAAAAGATAAATTGAAACCATGAAAGGCCTAGGGGTTAGAGTGTTCGCCAATGGCCCGGGAGACCTGGGTTCAATCCCAGGTCGAGTCATACCAAAGACTCAAAAAATGGTACTTGATGCCTCCTTGCTTAACACTCAGCATTATAAGGTACGGATCAAGGGTAAAGTAGAGCAATCCAGGGAAGGAGTAGCGCCCCCCCTACACCTTGGTGTAGTAGCTATCGAAAAGGGAGCCTTCGGGTTACCCTCGACTATGGTTGCCAACTTTACTTTACTTTTAGATAGAAGTACTTGAAACCATAAAATTATGAGCAAATTATTTATTTTTGATAGGAATACTTGATATCATATAATTGTGTGCAAAAACTCTAAAGAAATAACAAGATAAAAAAAAGATCTTAAGTGTAAACGTACAATGAGAGTGATTCAACATGTTGAAATCAATAAACTAATCACCATAACATTTATCAAACATTGAATAGTTTTATAGGATAAAGATACGACAGTTTCTGATCCTAAAGACTGGATCAACATTTACAGACACGTACTGTATACATTGGCATTAATTACGAGTCAACTACAACACGACCCATTTTTTTCTTTATCGCCTCAACATAGTTAATTATTTCCAAATATTTAAATTACATCAGACTCTGCTATGAACGAGTCTTGCTTTTATTATAGAATTTGATAATCAAATGTGGCATCACTAACACTTCTGGGAGTGATATCAGCTGCTTTTCTTGAAATATGCTCTCTCTCTCTCTCTCTCTCTCTCTCTCTCTCTCTCTCTCTCTCTCTCTCTCTCTCTCTCTCTCTCATTTTAACATTACCTTCTTTAGTTACTCCCGAATGACTGACCCACCTACTTATTTTTAACTAGAAAATATTGATTTTTTTTCTCTCTGTGAATTTGAGATTGATTGCCATCGAATTTCATTTGGCACGACGGCGAATAAAATCTAGAGAAAAACACTCCACGATATTAGGGACAACTACACATTTGCAACTTGCCGTGTCACAAGGAGATCACGCGGGGAGGTGGGGGAATGTGGAAGCGCTTGCATAAATCTGTGTTTACGTCGTAGATGCAGATATTTAATAGAAGCTGTCTGGCGCAAGAGGTAGTTACGTTTTCCCAATGATAACGGGCTAAATTTTGCGACTAATAGACTTTTTTCCATTTTGAAATACTGACGCAGGAAAATATCCTTTCCATCCATCTTGTTTTATATTTGATCAACTCTGACATAAAGGATTAGGAAGCTCATGTAATTAAGCTTTGCTAATGATTTGATCCAATTAAAATAGTGTTATACTGGTTTGATTGAAGTAGATATCTACCAATGCATGTGGTGAACAAACTTGCTTTGTGGATGGTTAGTTGGATCGTCTAATGGCATGGCAACCCCTTGTAAGTTATCTAATGTCGAAGTCGATATTGTAACATGTCAGTGCCACTGACATGTAATCATAGTTTAAATAAAGAATTTCAATCCTGTAGAATTCAAGTATCAATAATGCCTATTTTGGCGGATCATTAAATAAGTTTCCAGACTTTTTTCGTATGGGCACTTTTATTGATAGTACACACATAAAACTCAAGTCCCCTTCGAAGTAATCTCCTCCGGCTGCAATACACTTGTTGTACCGGTCCAAAAAACTCTGGAAGGCCCCATGGAAGTCCTCTTGTGTGAGCGTGTCAAGGACCTTCGTCACAGGCTATTTCATCTCCTCATTTGTCTCATAACGACAGCCTGTGAGCTTAGGGAATAACCAAAAGTCACAGGGAGCAAGGTCTGGACGATAGGGACGGTGAGGAAGTGTGTTGATGCCCATCTTGATCAAATGGTCTGTGACAAGGATGGAGTTGTGGACTGGTACATTGTCTTGGTGGAAATCCTACTGACCCGATTTGAAGAGTGCTGGCCTCTTCCCAAGGAATCTCTTGCAGAACTCCCTTAAAACCTCAACATAGTAATCCTAACCCTAACCCTTTGGCCAATCAACTCTGGTGTATTGACTTCCTTACTCCTCCTTCACCTATTATCATCCCTCACAGACTCCCTGCCTTCCTTGAATCTCTTATGCCACTCAAAAACTAATGCTCAATTCATGCAAGATGCCCCAAAAGCAGTCTAAAGCATTCCGTACGTTTCTGTGGCAGCATTTTTTTCCAAGTTGAAAACACAATTTTATTGCATATCGCTCTTCTAAATTGTCCTTACGTCCAGATTGCATTTTTGAAGTTCACCAGCAGTGACAATCAGGTTTTTGTAGGGTGTATTCCAATTGCTGCTGTCGCTGTTCATTTGAATCTGAAATTATAAAAATTGGTCAGTCATCTCACAAGATGTATAGCAATAAGATACTGAATTTTCAAGTTTAAATGCCTGTACAAAAAAGTCTGGATACCTATTGAATTCACCACGTTTTGATTGTATATTACACTAGAAATAATTATATATATATATATATATATATGTGTGTGCGTGTATATGTGTATTACATATTAATTATGATCACAACTAAACTTTTCCAAATTAATCCAATCCCGGAATTTAATAACCTATAAGGAGTTGATACATAGTTAAATAAACCACATTAAACCTCTCTCCCCCACTTTTCTCTTTTTCTTTCTCTCCTTCTCATTTTCTCTCTCGCTGTCTCATCTCTTCGTTTTTTCTCTAATTTTCTGTTCTCTCTATCACTCATTCTCTCTCTCTCTCTCTCTCTCTCTCTCTCTCTCTCTCTCTCTCTCTTCTCCTCTTATTAAACATTTACAAATGAAACAAATTTCGACATTAGATAACGCATAAGGAGTTGACGTGCAATTAAACGAATAAACTTCTCTCAAACTATTTGCTAACATGCCTTCTTTTTTTTTTTTTTTTTGCTGCATATATTCTCTTCTTGTTGTACATTGATTTATACAATATTTTCTTTAGATGCTTGCGGGAAGGATGAAGAAGGGAACTAAATAACAAGTTGGGTATAATGTGTCTCATCAATGATAATAAAATATCCAAGCAACGGTGCCGCTTATCCTTAAGAAATATCTGACTGTCTATCGCCTTTGTCCAGCGTTTCCTTGTTGTTTCATTGGTGGAAGTCATCATTCAATGACGTCAAAGGGAAGCTAAGTAAAATATGAAAGGACATTCGGTACAAATTCCAAATCTTTAGTATTGACAGAAAGAAAAAAGTAGGAACAAAAACACAATTAGCAGATCAATGAACGCTTAAGAACTAAATATATGTATTTGGCTTTTCTATTGGCTGCAAGTGGTGGAATTTCAGTTCGATCAATAAAAATCGATGTTTGACGTTTGTAGAAATTCTTTACTCGCAATGTTCTAGGGGTGTATTTGTATTGTTTCTTTTTTCCCGAATTTGAACACACACACACACACACACACACACACACACACACATATGCACACGTTTAAATTTACGATATAAAATATTGTCGTTATTTTAAGAACTATTACCATCATCACAATTATTATTATTAATATTACACTTTGGCTATTTCAATCTAGAGAACACATACACACACACAAACACACACACATGCACACACACACACACACACACACACACACAAATATATATATATATATATACAAATTATAACAGTGTTGGTTGTCAATAAATCACTTTGTGGCTTTGTGTCGAACCAAGGGCAAAATATATATATATATATATATATATATATATATATATATATATATATATCGTCGTCGTCATTAACTCGCACTGATAGTATAGATTTTCCTGATTTTCTCTCTCTCCATCCATCTCTCCCCTCCCTCCCTCTCTCTCCCCCCCCCCATCCGTCTATATCATACATCGCTCCCGGCAGGTCCCCCAAACCACATGCAGATGCATTGTCCACAAAGCCCTGATGTAAGTCAGTTCTTGCTTGTCAGCCAACCCTAGCATATGCATGTGTAGGGGCCATACAAGTACCTCGTTTATAATTTCATCTTTACTTTTCCGGCAGTCTCTTACATATCACATTCGTCTTGGATTGTTTTTGAAATGGGAGGTAACTTGCTGTATTGCTGCAATTTTTATGGGGTTTATTTCAGGATTTGTTCAAAAGAACAAACACACACACACACACACACACACACACACACATACATATATATATATATATCATGTCGTGCTACTAGCACGGAACTCCCGGGTCCGCTCTCGCCACCCGTCTCTATTGTCCATTGCTCCCGGGAGGTCTTCCAGGCTATATCCTGTATCGGCACAGAGCTGCTGTATATAGTTCTAGTTGGTCGTCCAATCTTTGTTCATCCATGTGAAGGAGTCCACAGGAGTACATCGCTTAAGAGTTCGTCTTTACTTCTCCAGCAGTGTCCCACATGTCTGGTTCGTCTACTTTGGATAGTTTTCGTGATGGGTATTAGGTGGCCGTACAGCTACTGCTTTGTTGGGTGTTGCCTCCAGGACTTCAATACAGCTCGCAGCATTCTTGGGTAATTGCCGTCAAACTTTTTCTCCATCCGTTTAGTTAGCGTCCATGTGGTGCATCCATGTAGTAGTATCGACACCACCGCTGCTTGGAAAAATCAGTGTTTTATTTTATCGGACAGGTATGACTTCCATATGATCGATAGTCTATCGATAGCTGTCCATGCCTTTGCTGGTCGCGTGTTGGTGTCATTCTCAGTTGATGAGACGCTACTTCTGAGGTAGGCGAACTTGTCCACTAGTTTCAGAGGACTACCCTTTACTATGAAAATGTCACCTCTTTGTTTAAAGGAAAAGTATTCTGTTTTGATATGGAGGCCTATACCACCTGCTGCTCGTTCCAGACTATGTAGCAAGGATTATTTGATTAAATAGAACAGACACTTCGCTTCTGCTTATTTTATCGTTAGTCTGTTCAAGTATTCTTATAAGCTGTTTGACATCTGGATGGAATGAATTTAAGATGGCACCATATTTTCCAAGTACTTTGAGTCACAGTTCCATCCTACATTTTATATGAATGTATATGACATTGCTTGTCATTTCACTGTTCATGGCCCCGAAGATGGCTCCAACTGGGACCGAAAGTTCTTAGGGAAAATATGCAGCACTGTAGCCATTACTCAACGGAAACACTCCCATATATCATTCAATAAATATGGAAATGTTTGCCTAAGGAGTTGAAAATAAGAAGCACTGTTTACAATTGCACCTTTTTCAAGCAAATCAATAGAGATAGGTTCTTTCATGTCACAGAAAACTGTAACCATGACCTTCTTTACAGTTTGCAACGCACGGAACATTTACTTTACCGGAGAGTCAGTGTGTTGCCACTCTCTGTACTGTTTTTCTTATTTCGGCTCGAGGTGGCAAACTATGTTTATCCCATTTGTGGTCGCAAGTGGTATCTATTTCGAACGAGATAGGCTACAGTAGAGTGAATACTGAATTTTAAGGCATGCCCTCCGATCTTATAATTCTGGCGCTACAAAATCTTCCAACCTCTGATTCTCTTCAGTTCACTTAATATGCTAATGCTAAGCTTTGTGTATATTGTAAATACTGTGGCATTTTCAGCCACATATAGGAATGCATATATTTCGCTGAGAAATTCATGATACGTCTGAGGTCTATGCAAATATATCTTTCTTGCTAATCGATTCTAATGATTAAGATCGATACATAAATTTGAAAATTGCACTCCAGTTTACCCAGTTCATTGGCTGTTTTCACAATTCTTTAATCACGTGAGAAAGAAAATGGCAAATGACCATCAATAAGAATATTTTTTTTAAAAAGTAATTATTTCTATTGTTTCGTCAGCTCAAAATGTCTGTTTTTGGTAGAATGCGTCTAGAGGAGAAACAGATTTGAATATAGATATTGAATATTGTAATAAATATGTAACTCAAAAGCAATTTCTATTTGTTTCTTCGTTACAAAACTAGCATCGTACCCATAAAAAATAACATTATTTACAGATAGATTAGCACTTTTCTCTCTGTTTATAGTATCAGCGCCCTCTGTTTAAGAACAGAGTTAACCATGAGCGTGTAATATAATGGCCGAGGGATTTCGTTTTATGCCTTTGGGTTTAGTTAGGCTGAGAACCTTTCGGCTCAGTGCATGGGTTAATTAGGTGCAACATTAACGCAGGTGTTCACGTGCGTGCGCGGACGTGTCACTCAGAGATATGACAATAGCCCAGATGGGAAACGAGGCTAGAGAGTGAGAATGACGTCACGCACCGGAAGCGCGCGGAGGATTTGGGGAATTTTGAAGAAAGTCAGTTTAGTTGAGAACTAGACACGGAACGAGAAGGGTCAACTTTCGGGGTTCGCAGAGGCCAGACAAATTTGTGCGCTACGGGTGCCACACGTGTTGGAGGGGGGATGGTAAAGCCAGCATAGAAAGATTGTGCATCTCTCTTCCTTATGTCGAAGAACCTTTAAACTGAAAGGTAATAAAAAGTTTCTGACCTGAACTAAGAAGTCGTAAGTGTTTTTCGTGTTTCGAGATTCCTATGTTCTATGTATATATGTTATAAACATTCCATGTACGTTTCTCATATCCATATCCATATCTGGCTATGTTGCAAGTGTTTTTCCTAGGATTCTTGTGTAAAGTGCGCAATTGCTAACGTATCAACATGCGTGCGAGTGGGCATACATAGCGTATATGTAAGTGAGTTTACAGTAGTATCAAAAGGATATATAAAAAAAAGTTTGGGGGGGGTCGATGAATTTTAATTGATGATAAAATAGAAAGAAAAACCTTTTCTTATGGGGATGAATAAGTTAATTTTTTAATGTTCATAATAAACTCAAATCAGTGAAGTGCCCGAGGTGTAATGGTTTTCGTCGTAGGAAATGGACACGGCGACACGAGTTCAAATCCTGGACGAGACGGATTGCATTTCACATAGCACTAATACACTTGGGAAAGGTATGAATCCAATTATTCTCCCTCCAGCTATGGGTAAATAGTAGGGCAGACTAGGTTCTTCAGCCTTGGTAAGGTAATTAGTCAAGGAGAAGGAAAACTCTGAATTCAAACCTGTTAAACTCCGCTTAAAAATTGACCTTGTGTCATATCCTACCCGAGCGGAGGGATTGGTAAATATGATAATAAACTCAAATCTTCTGCGCTAGTACGGTCAGATGTCAGTAGACAAAGGTCCCATTTTTAAATTGTTTTTCCGCGAAATCCATGCAAGAGAGGCGGTTTTTTCTTTTCCAAAAACCGGTGTCCTCTATATTCAAGGTAGGACTCAGGAGTTAAACAGAACAGCGGGAGTTTAGGGTAATAAACAGGAGTGGGTAGCAGGAACAGAAGCAGTTCAAGAAAGAGTTAGCAGTTAACCGTTAGACACAGACCAGCTCCCAAGTTTTCATTCGCCATTAATATCGGGATTGTAAGGTTCTATACTCAGTTAGGCTGAGGGGCAAAGAGTCGCACACACCGCTCCCTACTTGTATTGCTCGGAGAGTGAATAATACAAGCGCATTCTCGGATTTGTTTGTTTCTTTTCATTTTCTTTGTGGAGCTGACCTGAGATTCAGGCTGTTGCAACTAGAAACTGCAGGCGACTGTTTGTCAATGGACTGTGAAAAAATCAGCATCGAAAAAAAAAACACCACAACAAATGTCTTGCATCCGATATAAAAAAAAACCTCTGATGATGATGCTCAAGTCCTGGAGCTCTGGGGAATGTGGTGTCCCCCTTTATTGCCACTGCTCGCAGGTCCACTTTGAACCGGAGTTGTAGTACCTGATAGAGTCTTATCTACGGGTCAAATAGAACTGTTTGACGTTTAAACTGTATGTAAACAAATGACTTATGTTAAATTGAATTGTTAGGAATAGAACTCTTTGAACATTAACAGTGTGTAAATAAATGATTTTCTAATTGAAATGTTAGTGATACATAGCAATACTTGGAACCATTTAACTGTGCGCAAAAGAATGAGAAATGTTGATTAGAATTGTTAGTGTTGAATAGGAATATTTGAAACTCTGTGTACCTAACTTGAATTATTGGTATAACATAGCAATGCTTGAAACCATTTACTATTGTGCAAATGAAGTGTTGAATAGAATTCGTGTGAACCAACAAATGATTATATTGAATAGAATTATTCGTGTGAGAAAGAAATAATTGAAACTATATAACTGTGTGCAAATAAATTAGCCCTAACTCATTTAAAATTGAAATTATCTATAAACAAATAACTGGTGTTAAATTGTGACTGTTTTATTGCAATACTTGAAGCCTTTAACTTTGTGAAAAAAATGAACACAGGCTCGTTTAAAAATGTTAATTACACAAATGTATTTACTAATCATATATATATATATATATATGACCTGGCGGCAACACCCCAAAAGACACCAACTGTACGGCCACCTGCCTCCTATCACGAAAACTATTCAAGTTAGTCGAGCCAGACATGCAGGACACTGCTGGAGAAGCAGGGACGAACTCATAAGAGATGTACTCTTATGGACCCCCACACATGGCCGTGCAAAAGCAGGACGACCAGCACGAACATACATTCAGCAGCTATGTTAGGATACGGGATGTTGTCCTGAAGACCTACCTAGGGCGATGAACGATAGGGAGGAGTGGCGAGAGAGGGTCAGGGATATCCGTGCTACCAGCGCGGTATGATGATGATGATGATATATATAAACAGGACTTGGCAAGAAATAACCTACAATGTTTGATATGCCATAAAGCCAAACCAAACTTTTACCGATAGTACATTTTGTTATTTCGATATTACACGACTGACTTTAGCAAGATTGTGAAATTACCCGACGTTATTTAAAAGTTTCATTTAATAAGCATTTTCTTTCTCAGTGGACATCTTAATCGATACACTAGAATAGAAGTTCTGCAAAAATAAATAATTTTCCGTTTACAAGAGCTGAAAGACACGCACGGTTGACAAATTATCAGCAAAAATATATTAAATAAAACACAATGCACTAAAAAAGCAACACATTAGCCATCTTGTATATTCTTATGCGACCTATTTTTAACAGTCATTACATATGGACATTTCCAGGTCATCTTGTAAAAGATAAAATGTTACAATTGAATTCATTTCATATTTCTCCATCTCCTTATGCAACTCTTCTGGTTTCTCTCTCTCTCTCTCTCTCTCTCTCTTTTTCTATATATATATATATATATATATACACACACACACACACATATATATATATATATATATATATATATATATATATATATATGTATATACAAGGAGCACACAATAAGTTTCCATACTTTTTTCGTAGGACACTTTTATTGATAGTACACACATGAAACTCTAGTCCCCTTCGAAGTAATCTCCTCCGGCTGCAATGCACTTGTTATACCGTTACAACAACTTCTGGAAGGACCCATGGAAGTCCTCTTGTTCGAGCGTGTCAATGACCTTCGTCTCGGCCTCTTTCATCTCCTCAATTCTCTCATAACGACAGCCTCAGGGCTTAGGGAATAACCAAAAGTCACAGGGAGCAATGTCTGGACTATAGGGAGGCTGGGGAACTGTCTTGATGGCCCTCTTGGTCAAATAGTCTGTGACAAGGATGGAGTTGTGGACTGGTGCATTGTCCTGCTGGAAATGCCACTGACCCGATTTGAAGAGTGCTGGCCTCTTCCCAAGGAATCTCTTCCTGAACTTCCTTAAAACCTCAACATAGTAACCCTAACCTTAAACCTTTGGCCAATCAACTGTGGTGTTCTGACTTCCTTATTCCTCCCACGTCTCTTATTATCCCTCACATACTCCCTGCCTTCCTTGAATCTCTTACGCCACTCAAAAACTAATGTTCGATTCATGCAAGATGCCCCAAAAGCAGTCTGAAGAATTCCATACGTTTCTGTCGCATTTTTTCCAAGTTTAAAACAGAATTTTATTGCATATCGTTCTTCTAAAGTATCTTCTCGTCCAGATTGCATTTTTGAAATTCACCAGCTGTGACAATCAGGTTTTAGTAGGGTGTATTCCAATTGCTGCTGTAGCTGTTCATTTGAACCTGAAATCATAAAAATTGGTCAGTCATCTCATAAGATGTATAGCAATAACATACTGAATTTTCAAGAGTCTAAGACAATATTAAATGTCTGTACAAAAATGTCTGGAAACTTATTGAATGTACCACGTATATATATATATATATATAATTGATTTTTCCTATTTATCTATACAATAGCCACATTTCCGCTCCGTATTTTTTTTATTATAATTTCACTTCCAGTGAGTTTTTCACACCAGTTAAAACTGATGGTCTTCATTGAAGATTAAAGTCTCCTCAGGTCTCAAGAGCTCTTCTGGATATAGTAGCCGATTTTAATAGTGATGTGGTCTACATCGTCTCGATTCTCTCTCTGCTTTCCATACCCTCCAGTCTTCTTTCCCAGCTCTTGAGAAACGTTCAAAGTACTCCAAATACAGCTGGCATCACCGTCACGTTCATATTCCACAGTTTTTCTGCTCTCTTGCAAGATGCAAATATTTGTATATCTTTTCGCTTTCTTTTGTTTTAATTTACTCTATGTCTAGCCTTCTGGTCGGGACCCCAGAGAATTTTAAGTGTCTCATTATTTAGGACTTATTCTGGTTTGTACATATACTATCTAACAGTAAGAGGTGCCCGTGGTGTAGTCGTTATCGTCGTAGGAAATGGACACGGCGACACGAGTTCAAATCCTGGACGAGACTGATTGCATTTCACATAGCACTAATACCCTTGGGGAAGGTATGAATCCAATTATTCTCCTTCCAGCTATGGGTAACATAGTAGGAGAGACTAGGTTCTTCAGCCTTGGTTAGGCAACTAGTCTAGGAGAAGGAAAACTCTTAATTCAAACCTGTTAAACTCCGCTTAAAAATTGACCTTGTGTCATATCCTGCCCGAGCGGAGGGGTTGGTAAATAGTATCTAACAGTAAGATCAGATTTCAATTTTTTGCACAATTCCCAGTGGATTACCTTTCCCACCATGTTGGTCCTAGTTTTGTACTCTTTTTGTACGAGTTTGCCGCATTTAGTTGTATCATGATTAACCGTTTCATGTCTGCCACCACATAACTTATACTTACTATTCTTTAAAGAATTGAATATTTTTGCTTGGGTATAATCTGTTCTAATGGCATTATTTTGTCCTGTTATTAAAAGAGATTCAGTTTCTTCTTTGAGGTTTCCTATTTTTAACCCTGCCCAAATCATCGCCTGAATAATCTCCTTTCACGCTTGAAATATACATACAAGTCGTTTTCCCTTTTATTTTTGTTTTGCAGATTTTGTTTTTTCTGTTTGTAAAATCTGTTGATATTTCTATTGTTTGCTGGTGTTATCATTATTGATTTGCATTTTTATATCTGTCTATATTTCTGAGATGAGGTATTATGCACATTATCTCCATTTAAAAAAATGCAATGATAACAGCAAAATTGCAATATGAGCACTGGTAAAAAAAAATGGTTGCTGAAGACATTAGGCTTATAATACCCAGAAATTCAGATACAGATGTTCTCAAGGACACATGGTACTGTGGATAAAGGCGTTAGTTAGATCTAGTGACATACCCAAAAGAGTGAAGGCAGTGAATAACTTTCAGAGGGGAAAATTAACATGAGATAACTGATATCCATTAAATATAGCTCGTTGAACTAGAAGAGTCTTCCCTGGTAAGCGAAATAAAGGGTTAAGTTCGATATTCCAACCACATTGTAATATACATGGTGACAAAAAATGTAAATAATTGCATTTTTTTTTTTTTGTTCTTCGAGAACCTCAATTGTATTAATGCAATCCTCAATGCTGGTGAGTTCTCTCCTTTTTTTTCTTAACACATATTCTGTCTACGTCATTTCTCGGGTGTATGACCTTGTACATCGTTAATGATTTCCTTGTTAAGTGGTATCTGACTCGTTCATTCTGAAAATAAACGAGAATATCTTACTAGTACAGGTATTTATTATTTTGATGGGCTTTCTGTTGCAGAGTTTGGTTTCCAGAAGTTTTGTCCTTCTTCTAAGGTACTTTTTCTATAGTTGTTGGAGACGGTTTAATTGTAATATAATTGCCAAGGGATTTCGTTTTATATATCTTTCCTGTCGGTTTAGTTAGGCTGTGAACCTTTCACTTAGCGCGTGGGTTAGTTAGGTGCAACATTAACGCATTCAGAGATGTCCAAAAAAATCCCAGATAGAAATTGTGACCAGGGTATTTGGGTGACGTCATGCACCGGAAGCGTGGGCTGAGATTTGAGAAAAAGCAGTTAGTTGAGTCCTTGCCTCGGAGGAAGAAGGTTGACTTTCGGGGTTCGTCGAGGCCAGACGACTTTGTGCGCTACGGGCGCCGCGCGTTGGTTGGGTTGAGAGCTGACGATGTAAAAGCAATCAGCATAGAAAGATTGTGTCTCTCTCTCTCCTCATGTCGAAAAACCTTTAACTCAAAGGTAATAAAAAGTTTCATACCTGAACCAATTTTGTAAAGTTTCGTGTTTTTAGATTCCCTATGCCTATTTTACATCTCCGTATCATGGGTTTGATACACTTTTGTGAGGCGGGTCTTTCTGAATCAGAATAGTTTTCCTCTAAGACATCCATTCGGTTACACTTGCTTTTGGGGGGGGGGATCTACTCATTTCAAAAGTCAGTCTATCATGGATGGACGTGAGTTTTATAAACCAGAATTCATGTAAGCCATCATGGCTTGGCGTATCCCAATTCCTTTCTTTCTTGAGTGTTAAGTCTGAGTGGTTGTAGATGTATGTCCGCTTTAGGGCATCTTCGAATCGTGTTATTCTTTTTTCATGTTATTTATCTCTCATCCTATATTTTACGATAAAATTATTTTACTGGTTGTTGATTTGTCGCCATCCATGTTTTCCTACTTGTTGGTAGACTTTTCTTTCCCTTTTTTTAATATCCTGTTTTATTTGTGTTGCTTGAGCCAGTCACGATATCTTCTAAGTGTCCCTTTTTTGCCAATATCTTTTGATTTATTTTTTTATGTTATATTGTCAGCTGTTTTGTTTTGGTCTTTTCATCCCAACATACCCCTACATGTTTTTTTTTTCTTCTTTAGTGCATTTGGTTATGGCCGTAGTTTCTTTACTTGTCCTTTTAGGCAAATTTCCCATTCAGGTTTTGTATTTCTGTTTAGGTTCCTTTGGGAAATACTGATTTTATCACAGACTAGTTTCGCACCTGTATAAATTAGTTTGTTCCGTTCAGTGGAGTTGCCCGTTGGGATATTTGGAAATAATTTGTTTACCTTTTCGAGTTCTACTTTAACTTTTTTCCTGTTTTGGTTTCTTGTAAGTTTCTTTTCAGCTATGATTTTCTTTATTAACTCTTCATCTATTTTGTCTTCTTGTGTTAATTCTTTTGTGGTGCTGGGGTCTGTGGCGTTTCGGTTGTCATTGTTTTACTTTTCAATTCGAATAGGGATTTCTTGTCCTGATTTTTATTTGTTTACAAATTCTTAGTATCTCAATCTCATAAAACCAACCTTTCTTTAATATCATTCGAGATAAGTCAGCAAGTTAAATTGTCTTAAAACTATCAGATTTTACCCAAATTTCTATCATTCTTTTCTCGACCCTCTTTGTATAGGATTACTTATGAAATAACAGTGAAGTATATTTTTATTATCTTCTCTTGTCCATTTTTTCTGTTGATGTCTCTGAATAGAGTAGTTGCTTTGGTCGTTGTTTGTGTCCCTGAAATAAGAACAGCCAACATTCCCAGGATGCCGTAAGTTCCCTATGCTGGCTATCAAAAGAGCACCTATTGATCATAACACTCAGATCTGTAATTCGAGACCCACGTTCGTTTGGACTTGGATTTGCTATTTTTATGGGTATTATAATGTGGCTACTCTAGACCCAGGAGTTGATTGTTAGCTATGCTCCTTTCGCAGATGTGGCTTAGTGTTCTTCAGAGGAACAAGACACTTCAGCGAGGAAAATCATCAAGAGTGGATACTTATAACTTCAAAATGGATTAGTTTTAACTTGATATAAGTCCTTATATCTATTTCTTCATTTTTTTTTTTTTTGCTTCATATTAGTCGTTCGTGCTGGTATTTCGGTCTTGATGCATTTTAAAGATAAAACTTTTTATCACATTTTTCTTTTCCTTCCACTCCTCTTTTCAATTTTTCATCGTAGAATTCTAAACGCAAAAGAAGATTGCAACATTCTCACTTTACACCAATTCATTTGATAATAAACACTGACACAAAATCTTCAAATCAGTGATAGAAAAACTAAAGGTTTTAGAACTTACAGTTTTCTTGTGTCTTCTGTTGTCACCAAGTCAATATATCCAGTATATCATTCTATTTATATTTTTTATCAGACAGGAATAATTACTTTATTGTACATCCAAGTTTAGAGAGCAAAATTGGTATTTTGGTGACTGCAGCGCCTATGGTCATGAATGATTGGTTATATATTGTACTGCTGAATAGGTCGGCGAATGTGGCTAGCTAGGTTCCCTTAGAAAACTTAGACAAAACATGAACGCCCCCTTCCCCTCCCCACAAAACCATAAAAGCCTTGTGTTCTCCTTATTTGTATATAAGGAAATAAAATATATCCAAGTTTGAAAAGAGGTAAATTCTGGTATTTTGGAATGACATTCCTCATTATTATTATTATTATTATTATTATTATTATTATTATTATTTCTCTCCTTCCGAGCTTTTAACACTAGTGTATGTTGGGGGTCTTCAACAGGAATCTGTGTAACCACAGATCTCCAGATATCATCTCAGTATTCAGTCTAGATACTCTCGATTCTTCATCTGATTTCCAATTCCTCCAGTTTCCTTTCCAAGCCTTTTGACACCGCTCCAGATGCACCCCCTTACGGGTGATATCACCGTCACCCCCATATTCCACAGTTTGTTTACTTCTCTGACAACTTGTATATCTTTTTGCTTTCTTTTATTTTCACTCAATGGCAAAATCGATTTTCGAATGTTCTTTTTCCTTGTAGGTCGTACCTTCTGAAAATTTCATGGGTCTTGTTCTCAAGGACGGATTCTGGTTTGTGCATATGCCATTTGAAAATATGAACACATTTTGATTTAATTTTTTGCAAAATTCCCAGTGGATCACTTTACCCACCCCGTCATGCCTAGTTTTGCACTCCCTTTGTGCTAGTTTTATGCTTCCATAAGAAGAGTTTCAGTTTCTCTCTCTTTCTCGTGTGCAATCCTACCAGTTTGTTGCTTCAATTATCCATTCCATTGAAAATTGAATTACCATGACCAGAAAATCCGACACACAGTTGCGTGCGACATACGGAACACTGAACAGCAATTTCAATCTTATTCGGTCTCATCAGCAGTGTATACGGTGATCTCCCCCACTGGAGATCGAACCAGTGACCACAGAATGTAGAGCCGAAACTCTACCATTGAGCTACAGGTTCACATCGCACACAAATGATGCCAAATCAACTAGTCAAGGCAACTGTGCGGCCACTTAACCTGATGCGTCTTGTAAGCTACATCCGTACTCTTTACAGAGGACACGGTCACCTCCAGGGCTACGTCTTCCCAAGAGGATTGGAGATACGCATCTGCATATTCATAACCTCATGGCCAAGGAAATGGATGTACATTTTCTTTTTTAAGTTGGGGAATTATATTGTAAATCAGATTACCATGACCAGAAAATCCAGCAAACACTTCCACGTGACATACGGAACTAGTTAATTTGGAATCGCTCCTGTGTGATGTGAACCAGTAGCTCAATGGTAGAATTTCTGCTCTGCATTCTGTAGTCGCCGGTTCGATCACCAGTGGGGAAGATCACGGTAGTGATGAGACCGAATAAAGTCGAAACAACTGTACGGTGGTTCGGTATGTCACGCGCAAGTGTTTGCCTGATTTTCTGGTCAAGGTAATTCCATTTACAATATAATTTCTCTACTTAAAAAAGAAAAATGTACATCTATCCATTCAGTTGTTGTTTTTTTTTTGTTTGATCTTATGGTGCAGTTACTGTAACTGTAATTAGTGTCCTTTGCAATTATCATTTTACAGTTTAGAGAGTTCTTCCCACAAGCACTAGCTGATGGTTTCTCACTGGAGTCTGAATGACAACAGGTCGCCACAAGTATCCAGGACTCTCCGCAGTATTCTGGACGATCTGAACAATGCTGTTGTTTGGATGGTCTCCACTCGTCCTTTAATTTTCAAGTCTTCCTGTCACTTTACCAATACTTTGTTGACAGTACAGAGCGTGCCAAGCACAATTGATATCACTGTCCCTTTCATGTTCCATAGTTTGTTTTTTTTCAGCTCTCTAGCAATGTTTACGTACTTATCTCTCTTTTTGCTTTCTTTCAGTTTTACCCAGTGGTTAGCCAGAACGGCAAAGTCCACTATTCAGCAGATTCTCTTTTTTGTTCGTTGACTATCGCAAGGTCTGGTCGTCTGGCCGAGATTAGATGATCCGTTTGTATCTCAAAATGCCAGAGAATTATACACGTCTCATTTTCTAGGACAGGTCCTGGGTTGTGAATATACTATTCATTCATATAGTCAAATTTAAACTTCTTGCACAGTTCCCAGTGGACCGCCTTCCCCACCCAATCGTGACTAGTCTTATACTATGTTCGCGCTAATTTACTGCATTCGCTATCACCACATAATATTTTAGGTTTGGTTTCTTTGTTTAATGGCATATCAACCATTGTAGGTTATTTAATGCTACAGCTATTCTCCTAGAAGAACAGTAGTGGTACTATTTAACCCATAGCTGGAAGGATAAGGGGGTTCATACCTTTCCCAATGGTATTTGCTCGAAAGTGAACGTAATAGCGCGACTGGAGTACGAACTCGCGTACTACGATTCCGCAGTCCATCGCTTTAACCATTACACCACGGGGACACCCCCACATAATATTTTAGCTGATTTCACTTAATGGCATATCAAATCTTGATGATTATTTAATGCCAAATCCTGTTTATACAT
>CAUZXS010006415.1:5000-45839 GCA_963585895.1 Sepioteuthis lessoniana
AAAGCTGATTAGAGGCTTTCATTTGTACATTTCTTTTCTCATTTGTCATTTAATATTTATCCTAAACTTGGTGTTTTATTTTTAAAGCACATTTACTACTTTTTTTAAGAGCCTTATTTTCCAATGGTCTTCCTTGTCTATTATTATTTTTATATTTATTCTATTAGGATTAATATGCTTTCTCTTATCTTGGTTGCCCAGTCGGCTGGGGCTGTAGAATACACCGACTGCTTCTCTGCAGAAGGGTAAGACCCCCCCCACAACGAGTGTCCTGGATATGACACTAAACAATCTGATGGTGAGGTTCCAGCTGTGCTGGAGCTTTGGGGAATGCAGAGTACCCTTTTATTGCCATTGCTCCCAGGTTCACTCTGGCTCAGCGTGGTAGCATCTGATAGGGCCCTATCTATGGGTTAAATAGAACTAACAGCGTACTTATGCTAAACTGAATTGTTTGAGTAAACTGAATAGCTTGAAATAGAAATGTTTTTGACAATTAAACCGTACTTACATTTAAACTGCATGCTTATGCTTAACTGAATTATTTGAAATAGAACTGTTTTTCGACATTAAAACTGTATTTACACTTAACTGAATTATTACATATAACTGCTTGAATAGTTTGAAATGGAAATGTTTTTTGACAATTAAGCTGTGTACTTATGCTAAGCTGAATTGTTTTAAATAAAACAGATTATTTACATAAAAATGGATTTGGCGTTAAATAACCTACAAAGGTTGATATGCCATAAAACCCAACAAACCAAACCAAACCTTATCTCGGCTACTATTCAGACTCAAGAATTTATAGTGACTTTTCCTCTGGTATCTTTTAGATAACTAGAAATTTTTTAAATAAATATTCTCATATGAAAATGTCAAAGTTTTTGTACAGATTTCATCCTCTGCACATTTTCTTCTGATTTAATTCAGGGTTCACAATCCTTTACATAATTGATTCAAGTAGAAATTATCAGATTTATTTTCATAGTTTTTTTGTCTAAATTGTCTATGGTGACATATTTGCCAAGCTCAACCAAGGCCATATTAAAGTCACTATGCAAGTATTTTGATCTAATAAGGCAAACTTACTGATCATCCCTCTATAGCAGACACCATAAATTTTTGATATTTACTAAGTTTAGTATGACATTAGTCCAAGGAAGATTAAGTTTCAAATTGAGAGCCTTCCTACCTTGAAAATTAGTATTCAATTTTTTGTCTTGTTTCTAAGCTTGATCACTGATCTGTTATTGGTGAGAAATATTTGACTATCTTGGTTATGAGATAGGTATTAATAAGGTATCATTGATAACAATATGTATGGATAGGGAAAAAAGAAATAGAATATCATTTCCCAGATGTAATATTTTGATGCAAATGTTTTAATTGGTTTATCCAATTCTTTCATGCTGATGTATAAAAAAATAATCTAAGAAGAGAACTAAGATATGTTGCTGCCTTGCATTAGTTTTATTGCACTGAAGTTGTTACCAAATAAAAATGGCAGCAGAATTTGATCATTCTCTTTAATTCAAGTATGAACTGATCTAAACACTGCAATATAGAAAAAAAATAAAATAAAAGGAAGGGTAAGTGGGTCATTTCAACCAATTTTACCTCGGGTTCATACTGAAGGTCCTAAAAAATTCATCTTAATGCATCTAACAGTCTGGGATTTGTTAAGTTTGCATTTTATTTGAATTAGTGAAAGTTTTCTGTTTTATCAAACAGAAAACAGCAGTATTCATTGTTTGGGTATGAATTTAAACTTTGGAGTCCTTTTTTTAATTTTTTATTCTTTTTATTTATTCATTTTTTTTTCAGTTTTGAGATTGTTTAGGAATCCATTAATATATTTGTAAGACTTTATCAACATCAAAATTTAGCCTAGTTTAATTAAATAATTTTTTCATTTTCTGCACTTGAGTAGTGAATTACAATCATGTGAATTGAAAATCATAGTGCACCTAATAACTGTTGGGCTGTGGATTTATCAATCTATTTGTGTGTGTGTGTGTGTGTATATATATATATATATATATATATATATATATATATAGAGAGAGAGAGAGAGAGAGACATAGAGACAGACAGACTGGCAGAAATTTATGTGCATTAATAAGTTTGTAACCTAATGAAAAAAGCATTTATTTTCATCATCATCATCATAATGTTGTAGTGATAACATGGAATCCCTTGCCTCTTTCTCTCTCTCACTCACTCACTCTCTCACTCTGTCCTTATCCCTAGCAGGTCCTCTAGATTGCATCCACACAGAGAGCTGTTGTATTTAGGTCTTTGTATTCCATAAAAGAATGTCACTTATAAATTTGTCCTTACTTCACCAGCAGTACCCAGCATGTCTTGCTTGTCTTATTTGGATGGTTTGTGAGATGGGCGGTTGGTGGCAGTTCAGCTGCTGTTTGATGGTGTGCTGCAACTAGGATTTGTTCAAAGCAACATACAGTATTTTTGTTTAGTTCTCATCTAGCTTTTTCTCCATGTGTTTTGTTAAAGTACTGCTGGTACATTCCATTGAATAGTACTGTCTACAGCTTAGAAGAATTCCAGTTTTATTTTATCAGAAAGACCAGATTTTGATATGATCTACAATCTGTCAATAGCAGTCCATGCCTCCCCTGTGTGTATGTTGATATTGCTTTTGGTTACACAACACTATTTTCAACAAAATCTCCTTGCTTGATAATGCACTTAATTCCATTGTGGGTATCAATCATGTAGTTCAAACATTATACAGTGAAAATTTCCGATAAAAATTCTGTTTGTAACTGTTTCAATGTATATCACGTTATAGGTTTTAGTATTATAACTATAAGAAAATGTCTTCATCAAAATGTTTTTATTTTATTTTTTTTGTTTAGTGGCAATACTCATAATGAGAATGAAGCCTTATACTTATCAACCCTAAATTATTAAATAGAAAATATGATTTGCCCAGTTGAGAATAATGATCATTTTTAGCGATTTAAACTTTTATAACCTTCTAAAAATGGCTTCCATCATTGCTTCACATGTAGCTGTATATATCGCTTTCCCAATAATTATCATTAGTTCTTGTAATTTTCCTGGTTGCTCTGGTCAATCTTTATTACTATTCCCTTTATGAAATTCACTTGTTATGCTTTGAGAAATATAGCATTGGTCCATTGTTAAACTTATGTGAATACCCCCCCCCACATGATACATTAGTCACTCATGAGAAAAGTTCTTGAGTATCTGATAAGTATTGTTATGTAATCAAGAAATACTAAAACCTTCCTTCTACTAAGTCCACTTCTATGTGGTAAATCTTCAGTAGTTTTAACTCGAGCCATTTTCCATCAAAAAATTACAACATCCTGGCTTACCTTGGGGACTGAGATACTGTTATCAGTAGTTCAACCCAAGAAATAAAGATTAATATTGATTTTCAAGAAAAGCATGACTTCTGTATTTGGAAGATTTGTACAACACAATCTAACCTCCATTTAAATTTTTTTTTTTACATGGGTCAGACTCAAGTGTAATATATATCAAAGTTGCAATACAATGTGAATAAAGCTGGGTGTGTGAACACTGGTTTGATGGTTCAAACTACAATTATTTGAAAAACGAAAAGAAAAAAAATGATAACTCTTTTAAAAATGGTCCTTTAACCATTGCAAGATAAAAATATAAAATATCTACAGATTCTGATTAACACTTGAAAGAAAAAGAAACTTTAACCTAATTTTCTAAAATAGAAGCTCTTTGATATTTGTGCGTTTAAAGAAAATCTTGGTAAGTAGTAGTTTGAGAATTCTACCAAAAATCAATTTTTTTAAAATGTCAATCAAATATTTTATGCAAATTTTCTTATTTTGCAGTTGGCTAGGATTAAAATAGTTATTTTGACAATAACTTTTGGAGTTGTTATTTTTTTCTATCTACCTTAAGTGAATTAATCTTAGAACAAAACAAACTAATAACGGACTTTTTTGTACCTTTTACCCAAGTGCTATACAAATGCTACTTGACCTGTAAATGCTTAAAAATTGATCACTTTTATTTATTTAGTATAGAAAGAAGGCATACTCAGTTGAAATTCAAGTTCTGTTTTATTCATTTCACTGTGCTGATTTTGTGTTTAAGTAAATAAATATTTATTATAACAGTGTAACTATCAAAATGGGGAAAATAATGTGCCTATTTCTATAGGCTTGTGCAAATTTCATATTAGATAAAGTAAATATCTGTTTGCTCAGAATTTTTTATGTTTTTGAAATTATATTGCTCTTTGACAAAAAAAAGAAAAAATGTTCACTTTATTAAGCAAAAATCAGAAAATGTCTATCTTTCTGGTAACCTCATTATCCCATTCTCCTACACCCTTTTAATTTTCTCAACAATGAACTATTGTCTTTTGTAGTCTGCCAGAGTATTACATTTTTTCTTATTAAAAAGTTGTCTAAAGAGTAGAATAAATGGTAATTCAAAGGTGTAGTTTCTGGTGAATATGAAAGATGAGTGAAAACTTCTCAGTTAAGTAGTAATAATTTTTATCCAATCAGCAAAGAAACAGATCATCTAGTGTTATACTAATGGAATATTATACTGTTTCTCTTTCTATACTCTAGATGTATTATTTTCATTAATTATTGTCTTCAGTTGGTCAAACTGGGAGCCATGTTTGTTTTAATTTGAATTTGTTATCTTAAAAGAGTTTAAAGTTGTGAACCTGTTTCTTGTCCCACCATATACATAACATTACCATTTGGGATGAAAACCAGCCTTTAATATAATTAGTGGTAATTTATTTTACTTATTTCACAATCTCTTTCATTCCTCAGTGTTGTGAAATTATTCACTTTGCATTAACCATGACAATATCTTTCAAATACAGAATATTTTTATTACATTTAAATAGTGAGAGATGTGATTAAGTGAGGTTTTGCTTGTTTTTATTTTGTTTTTGTTTTTGTAATTTTTTTTTATTTACTTATGTGAAAGTCACAGCTTAAATTAACTAACATAAGCAAACTAATGAAAATTATTTTCAGCATTTCATTTGGACATTATGAATATGTTTGATATCTCCTGCGTTGTATAATATTGACTATTTTTGAGTAATATGAGTGGTTGATTTTAACAGCATGTCAATCCATTTGGACTTATTTCATGCCTAGGAGTTAGGGAACTGCATTCATAATTACATCTTTTGTGTTATTGTTCCTTAAGAGTTTTTTGCATGTGGGCCTATTAAATATGAATGATTTTAAAACATTTATTTGACCCATAGATGGGGCCCTAACAGTTACTACCACTCTTGGTCAAAGTGGACCTGGGAGTAATGGCAGTAATCCACACTCCCCATATCTCCAGAACTGGAGCTTCACCACCAGATGCAGTTTAGTGTCGTACTCACCCCCCCCCTTTTTAAGGGAGTGCAATCAGCATATTCTAAACCTCACTGACAGTTCTCTCAAGTAATTTCTTGCTTTGATTTCTATCAACCTCAACTAGTCTATTTTTCCAGCACAAAATTTTATAATCCAATTTTGACATGTTTGATCATTCACAATGCCTTCATAAACTGCACACTTTTTAAATACATATGAGGAGTTACATTTTTACCTTTCTTAAAATAAAAAGACATTGTATGCTAAAAATATTGCCTGTTTTCTTCCCTCTTTTGATATTAAAATTCAAACAAAAAAACTTAAATTTTCTCAATTTACAAAAATGTATTGATGTGATAGCTATATTCCAATACAATTAAAAGTGATTCTTTTGAATATAATTAGAACTGAACACTTCTAATGCCACCTAACATTAAAAACAGAAGGAATATTTTAGGTTCCATAATAGTTATGACTAGTGCATTTAACTTCATTCATAATACTGTTGAGTTTCTGATGGGGAGGGGGGTAATTCAACAATAGCTCTATAATGTCAAGGATCTTTTAATGATTGGGTTTGTCTGTTTACGAACATTTAAAAGAATGGATGTATAAAGTTGATTATACACCCCACCAGCAAAGTGGGAAGAAATCTAAAGCAAAATTAAAGGAGAATAAAATTGAAAAGGGAGAGAAAAAGAAAAGAAAGGATGTTAGAGATTACTATGCATCACAGTAAAATGAAAGAAAAACTGAACAATTTAAATATGATTGTCGATGTTTGACTTAAAAGATGGAAATACCTTTAAGAGATAAGAATACCAATTGTATGGTGACCCCAAAAGAAGAGATAAATTACAAACTCATTTAAACCAACTGCGCCTACTTGATAAAGATGGATTTGCTTTAAACTCTGAGGATCCTTTCTATAAAACATTGTCTAAAGAATGAAAAATGGGTATAGATACTCCAGCTGTTTATATTGTAAACATTCAAATTGGAATCTACAAAACTTCTCTTAGGAAAGGGCAAAGTATCCAGTGCCGTCAGGTTCAATCTATCACAAATTGATCATAAACACAACTTTTTTAAAAAAAAGGAATAGCAGTAGGTCTTGGAGATGAGCCTAAACCTAGGTTCTTTACTAGTAATGATACTGAGGAAGTGTCAATGTTCAGTTGAGATCTTGATGATAAAGTCTTTGTTGAAAACAACTGAAAATCTAGATTTAAAACTGTTTCTGGAAGTAAAGTTTCAAATTCTTCCTATTTTTGAAGTATCGGTCAACATGTTCCACAAAACATTCACACACTCACATATGCGTACACTGAATCTGAATAAGTACAGAAAAAAAAGAAACAAAACATATTAGACAGTAAATCTTCTATTAGTGCAAAAGATTATTGAATATGTAATATTGTAAAATCCTATATTTTCTTTCTCAAGTTAAAAAAAAAAAAAAAAAAAAAGAAAAAAAGAGTGCTGGTGAAAGGATTTATCAAAGATTTTATAATTTTTTATGATAAAGAAGAAAAGCATATTTTTACTGTTTGAGTTAACATTAAATCTTACTCTAAATTTTTTTTTAAAAAGTCTCTTCTGAATATGAGTGTCCTTAAAGATAAACCTTTTGCTTGCTAATTCCCCCAAACCACCCCACCCCACTGAAAAAAAAATTTAATTCAATACTCTTCTACTTCAGGTATTAAAAACAAAGATGATTCCAGACATCATGATCAAAAAATTCAGACAAAATGGAAAGTAATTTAAAAAAAAACAACTGGAACAAACTCATCAAAACTTCAATGTTAAGTTATGTTAATTCAGTATTATTATAATTGGCTATTTTTAAAGAAGAATTGAAGAACAATCTCATTTTTTTACCAATAAATTTCTTCAAATAAAAATAAATCAGAATAATAGTTACCTGTATATATTATGTATAAATTGTATGTAATTGCTTTGGTTCAAATTAAAAACTTCAAATTTTATTATTTTTATTAATGACATTTTGATTATGAGACTGTTAGGCTTAGTGTAAGCTAGTTTAAGAAGAGATACCATAATTTAATAGACTAAAGGAATTGTTTGGAAGAACAAACTTTATCTTGTACTTCAAAGGTTATCATTTTGTGGGAATAAGCTTAGGACTGAACTTTTAGACTTAAGCTAGTTATATTGTTAAATAGTTGATTAGCTGGTACAGTATGTAAAAATATCCAAATTCCTATCAAAAATACCAAATTTATATTTCAATAAGAGTTTGTGGGGAAGAGGAATATGGCAGTGGAAGAAAAAAATTGAGGCAGTTGGGATCAAAGTTGGGTCAATTATATATACTCTTGTTTTAAAGAAAAATGAATCTAAAAAAAAAAAAGACTGACACTGTCTCCTAATAAAATATTGTTATATCTAAAGAGTTAAAAGGAACAAACATGAAAATATACTGTGAACAGTATACAGTATGACGTGTATGATTTTTAAATGAAAGCTTGAATTTTTATGATTGCTTTTCTGTTTACTCTTAGTAACTTATTAATGTTTATATTTGATCTTCTCTTCAACAATTAATGGCAATGCTGACTAAAATGTTACATGAAAAGGAGTCATCTTTTGTGGATTTTGATCTGTTGCTATCAAGATAAGGTAGAAAACAGATTCTAACTGTCCAGTTTATTGTAGATTTGAAATAATTTTATGATACCAATAGATATTAGATGTTATAGACTACAAATTCTAACCTTGTAGACTTCTAATTGACTTTATAAATAATTTTCACTATTTTATCACTTTGCTTTTATTAACAGTGTTATCTTTCTGGTTTGTAATTACTATATAAGAATGAGTGTGTGTGTATTTTGTCATCTTAGAGATGCTTCAGGAGATTTCAAGTAAATGATATTAAAATGGATTTTAGTCGTGAATCAAAGTGAATTACTGCATAACAAATTCAGTTATGAAGAGATTTGATAAGGTTATTATTAAAATAGATTTGGGCAAAAAATAATTCAATTTAAAAGAATTCATTTTCTGAGTGAATTAATAATTCTCATTTAACATGCACTAATAATTGCATATTTTTTTGTGTTTTACAAATTAATTATTACTATATCTAAACTTATCTATGAATGTATGGTACTTTTGTCAAAAATGTAGTCCTGAATACGGTCGATGGTATTTTTATACCTGAAGTGTTTGTGTCAGGTAGGTTGTTTAGTTATGAGACATCTGTGACACAATGATGATGGTGGTGGCATAGGTGGATGTGATAGTGAAGGAGATAATAAAAAAAACACTTATGATATTTGAAAATGAGTCAGGTGCATGTGATGTATATGACACTGATTGGAAAATTACTTAAGCACACTAATCTCTCTCTCTCTCTCTCTCTCATATGATTTATGAAAGATCTATATAAACTGAAATGTCAAAAAATAAAGACAGCTAAGTAATAGGTGTATGGTGCCTACATGATATGGCATGGAGTCTATAAAATGCTGGAGTTGTATGGCTATATCTATTAAGGTCCATTCTAAGGTTTTCTATAACCAAGTTGTGTTTATTTAAAGTGAGTGCAAGCAATTTAGTGAGGTGTTTTTCCCATTTGGTTTATGGAGTTTAAATCTAGAGAGTTGGGAGAGACGGGTGTTAATGGAATATCTGGAAATCCTCCAAGTTTTCCTGAAACCAGTTTTGTATTACCAGTGCACAATAGAATTTGTGTTATCTTTTTGGAACAAATCATCAATATTGAGAAACATAGTGAGCATAAAACAGGGGCAAATGGTTTATGACAAGATCTGTACATGTCATACTTGTGAAGACAGATTCCAGCTTCATTAGTGCCCTTGCAAGCTCTAACAGAACACACCCCGTACTGTTATAGAGACACAGCCCTGTTGACAGGCTGAATCTAGTTTCATATAGTCATTTTTACACATGAATTTGTAGTATATTTTTTTTATTGTTGACTTTGAAAAACCCAGAACAGTTACTAATAATCCTTACATGATCAAAATGAAAATTTTATTCATGTTCAATGGGTCTTACAGCTACACTACTCCTTTACCTATTATATCATACACACATGCTATCAAACTAAATCCATTTACACAAGTTAGAGAAGGAAAAACTTTCCAGTGTACTGCAGCCTCTAATTTTTTGGCACTTCAGCTTTGTTTATTTACCTAATCCCATGGACAAGCTGCCACACAGTCAATTTTTCAATGGAGTAATGCTGGTTTGAATTCAGTTTTCTTTCTCTTGGATTGGTTGCCATACCAAGGCTAAAGAAACCGATATGCCTCACTACTTATTCATAGCTGGCGTGAGGGGAGAAGAGGTATCTTTCCTTAGGGCATTAGCACAAGTGAAATGCAAACAGCTTTTTTCAGAAATTGAACTCTGGTCACTATGTCCATTTCCTAAAATATTACTCCACGCACCTTCACTTTAGTTATGACTTCATTTTGTGTGTGTGTGTGTGTGTGTGTGTATATATATATATATATATATATATATATATATATAGGTACTTAAAAATTTGCTTTTTTTTTCCTTTAAAACAAATAAAAGAAATAATTAAATTTATTATTCAAGGTTAAATTTTAGTTTTATTTGAAAGATAGTAACATAATAATTATCAGTATCAATAAGCAAAATAACATTACTTATCTAATTAATTTTTAATACATTTTAAACATTTAAATTCACTAAAAGTTGATGACTTTATACATCTCAAGGTTATGTAAATTAAAAAATATTAAAATTTCAAAATACTTTTTAAAAAGTTATTAGAAAGATTGATAAATCAATTTATGTAAAAATATTACATGTTGATAACTATATCACTTACTATGGTATTTAAATCCAAGTAGTAGGTAATAATAAAAACAAAAGATTTTCTACAATACAATTATTAAGAGGGTCTTTAGTTTCCTGCTAAAAATTATTATTACAGAAGGCAACCCCCCACCCCCCAAGAAAAAACCTCATAAGTATAGAAAATCATATCAGCCATAGTTGATTTTTGTATTTAATCTTAAAAAAGTAAAATAAGCAATGATTTTTAAATGTACAATTAAGAAAACTCAATGAAATAATCATTTTTTATTTATTATTAATTCATTATTGAAATAGGGAAATAACAATACTTTTTAATTACCTTTTTAATATTTAATGTTTGCCTGATCAGAATCTACAAATCTTTCATTACTCCTAAAATACTAATTTTAACTTTTTTTTTTTAATATCCTGTTTTCATAACGAAACTTTGCTTTATTTCCTTACATTTCTTCTTAAATATTCAATCCGAATTTAAAGAACAAAACTGGAAATTGTTTGAATGATTCTTACTGTCGGTTTTCCTATTTTTCAAATTTTTTAATTTAATATTCACATTAGGGTTACTATTTTCTTCCAACAGCTCCCAATTTAAAATGTTTATATTTCATGGACACCTTCAGATTTCTGTTTCTTTATTATATACAGAAATTATATACCGTATCATATATCTCTACTGATTAAATAGTGCCACACACGTATGAAGACGGGGTGAGGTGTTAAGTGACCAGAAAAAATCAGCAAGTTTTTTGATCAAATAACTGATGCATTATAAAATTCATTCATTAATAAATGAACACTGAAAATTTAATTAAAATTGGATTATTCTCCGATTTTTTTTATTTAGTTACTTTTTTCAATCAAAGGTAGAGATTTGTTACTCTACGAAAGGACTATAGCGGCCACGTTGTTAATACCATACATATTTTATATATATATATATATATATATATATATATAGTCATCCACAGACAGATCTGTTTCGTTCTATCAGAACTCATCAGTGTGGCTAGACAGTATTTCCCCGTAGCTGGGATCGAAACCCGGTTGACTGAAACACCAAGCCAAAGCTTCTAACCATTTAGCTACGAGGAGATATCAGCTACGAAGTACATTTTTAAACGGTTATGAATCACAATTACTATTGTTTATATACATCCGTTCAACGGCCGCCGAGATCTCAATTCAAATACGAAGAGACTTGCAAAGGCGCTAATGGCAACACGATTACTTCTTCCCTAGAGAACTCAACCCTACGGGGGTAGGGGAGTATATATCTATAGTCATCCACACATACACACACACACACACACACACACACACACACACACACACACATATATATATATATATATATATATATATATATATATTAAAACATTTTAATTTAGTTTGCTAGACTTTAAATTTAGATATGGAACAATAGAATTCATTTCAGTTACTGAACTTTCCCTTTTGAAGTCCTAATTAATGTCTATTTTCTCAGAAAATAAATGATAGACTTTGTGTTCAACTATAAGATTGTATTTTATCACTTTTGTATTTGATATAAGTGTTGTTGTTTTTTGTTTTGTTTTGTTTTGTTTTTTTTGCTTTTTTTTTTCTTGTTTTAGTACAGCAAATAGATAAACTTACTTTTTATCTATGTATATAAACTTGGACTTTCTAAAAGTCTTTAGATGCAATTGGCATATTCTACAGCCCAAGACCACTGAGCTGTTATGTATTATAAGAAATTATTCTTTAAAAGAATTGTAAACAAATAAGTGGATATAAGTTTAATAATTATTTATTACACAATTTTTGTGTTACACACATACACACACTCACAAATAAATTCCTACTGTCCAAGTCACCTTTAAGGTTGACCTTGCCATATACCTTTCAACAGATTAATAAGTTAACATAAATGTTCTTAAAGCATTAAGAAATGCCATTCCAACATTTTAAATTTGATATACAACTATTATATATTTAAGTTTAAGCAGTGTTATGCCAAAAGTTAAACAAATCAAAACTATTTGATGAAATTTATAGAACATTGGATTACAGTGTGATCCACTTGTCACATACCAACAGCACCGTGTTGATAAGCTAAATACACTGAATGCATCTCTGCAGATGGGTAAGACCTCTTCTAACTAGTGTTCTAGATATGACACTAATCTGATGATGAGGCTCCATTCCTGGGGCTTTGGGGAATGTGGAGTGCCTCTTTATTGCCATTACTTCCTGGTCCACTCTGACCTCGAGTGGAAGTACCTGTTAGAATCTCATCTATGAGTCAAATAAAAATATCTAATGATTTTGTATACTTGAAATCATTTAACTGTGTGCAAACAGATGAACGATGTTGAATAGAATTATTAGTGTTAGATAGCAATACTTGAAATCTTTTAGTATCTTGGGTATGACATGAAACTGCATCTGATGGTGAGGCTCCAGTCTTGAAGTCTGGATTACTCTTAAGTCCATTCTGACCCAGAGTTTTTGTACCTATTAAGATATCATCTATGGGTCAAGTAGAACTATTCAATCCTATATTAAGGATTATTAATATTAAATAGAATCATTAGTGTTAGTAGCCATACTTGAAATTATTTAACTGTGTGTAAACAATAAATAGCTATACTTGAAACCAATTAACTATGTACCAACAAATGAGCTCTGGTTCATTTAAAAATAAAATCGCTTACAAACTATTCACTTAAAAATCATGTATAATATATGTATAAACAGGATATGATATTAAATAATCATCTAGGGATGAGATGTATTATGAACACAATGAAATTAATTCTGTCAAATATCAAGATTTCTTTTAAGAAAAAGCAATCAAAAATTGCCTCAATATAACCTTAAAAATTTAAAGATTTTTAAGATACTGAAGAAAATTTTATGACCTAACTTAAACCTTATAATACATAAAGCCTCTTTTCTGTAAAAAGGTGTGTGTGTGTGTGTGTGTGTGTGTGTGTGTGTGTGTGTTTTCCTTGTCATTCGATTCAACTCATTGATTTTTAGATATTTTCTATGTTTAGTTTATTCTTGGATATGAATATCATATTGCACTAATCTTTAAACTGGATTGAGGAGGAGTCTTTTTTGTATCTTGTGTAACTTTAGCCACCAAGCAAATCAAGGCATGCTGACAGTATGGATTCCTTTGAATCTGTCTGTCTGTCTGTCTCTCTTGTCATCTGTCTCTCTTGTCATCTGTCCCTATTGGTCATTGCTCTTAATAAGTCCTCTAAATGGTATCCAGTATCTACACTGAGCTGATGAATGTTAAGTTTTTTTTTTAGTTGGCCAACACTGTTGTGTCCATGTGCAGGCATCCATCCAAGAACGTTGCTCATGAGTTCATCCTTACTTCTCCAGCAGTGCTCAGCATGTCTTGTTTGTCTTGTGTGATGGGGGGGTAAGTGGTTGTATAGCTGTTTTGTTGGGTGCTACTTCCAGAGTTTCTTCAAAACAGTATGCAGTATTCTTGTGTATTCTTATGTAGCTATTTTTTTGCTTCATTAGAGTCAAAGTCTAAGGTACCCGTGGTGTAATGGTTATCATCGTAGGAAATGGACACGGCGACACGAGTTCAAATCCTGGAGAAGACATAGCATTTCACATAGCACTAATACCCTTGGGAAGGGTATGAATCCAATTATTCTCCCTCCAGCTATGGGTAAATAGTCGGGCAGACTGGGGTCTTCAGCCTTGGTGAGGCAACTAGTCTAGGAGAAGGAAAACTCTGAATTCAAACCTGTTAAACTCCACATGTCATATCCTCCCCGAGTGGAGGGGTTGGTAAATATGATTAGAGTCAAAGTGGTGCAACCATACAGTAGTACTGATAGGACTACAGCTTGGCAGAATTCTAGTTTTATTTTATCTGAGATTAGATTTCCATATTGCTGATAACCTGTCAATAGAAGTCTATGTATTTCCTATGCATATGTTGACATTGCTTTCAGTTGATGTGACATTGCTAATAAAGTATATGAACTGGCTTACTAATTTCATTATAAATGAAAGACTCTTTTTTTCCTTGATATGAAATCAGATATCTTTAAGATCAGTTGTATTTAATAAGTGTATTTAAAAAATTTCAGATAAGTTATGTAAATTTGTTGCTTATTAGTCGAATGGTTGTAGCTTTATTTAGCTAGGGTAGCATATTCTATAAAGTGGAAGTAGAGTTAAAATTTTCCTCAGTGTCTTAAAAATCTTTGAATTTTTAAGGTTATATTGAGGCAATTTGTGATTGGTTTTTCTTAAAAGAAATCTTGATATTTGATAGAATTAATTTCATTGTGTTCATAATAATTTGAATTCTGAATAGAATTTGTATAGAAATTGATAATGAAATTAAACTTTTAGCTTTGAAGCTACTAAATTTTCTGTTTTGAGTAGATGAAATTAGTAATTATATTATTTGTTTTGGACAGATTTTACTGATACAAAATTGACAAGTAGAGAAAAGATTCTTGCTTTATTGGGATCATTTCTTCTGCATATATTTTTTAATATTCTGAAACAAATTTCTGTATGATATTGAACTTATGAGAAAACAGATGGCCTATTTTGGCTAAAATCTTTCCTCAAGGAAATCTTTCTCTTATCATTTCTTAGTTATTAAATGCAACTGTTACTAAGTACCCTTATCTTAAGATTTGAATTTATTATTGTAAACCTTTTAATTTCCTTCTGGTCATTCACTGGAATTTTTTTTTTCTTTGAAAAAGAAAAGCAAGGGACTGTACATAATATTATTACAGTAAAAGTTTTAAACATTTCAATATTGCAACTAATTCAAACAATTTTTTTGCATGTTCATTATTCTGTATGTGTGTTTATTTTGAATACACTTCAGCTAATATATTTTTCAACCTTCAAGTGTATGTTGTATCCAGTGGTTTGTAAAGATTACATCTGTAGAAATTCTGTTAAGGAACTGGTGATCCTGTTTCACCGAATATCAGCAGCCCCTTGGGGGTCACGTGGCATCCATTATAAAAACATCTACGACTGAAGATTCTCCCTCTTTTTGCCACTCCCACCGCTGTTAGCAACAGGTCCATTCGTAGCAGCCCTTGACGGCAAACGTATTTGGTACCTTCTACCAGCCAGGAACCAAGAGTGACGAATGCACATGCTGAGTTAAAAGGAACAGGACACACAGCTAAGTTCCAGCAGGCATTTTATCTGCAAACCTTACCAAACCTTACCTTATAACTTTATCTTACACCTTTACCTTATAACTACCTTATAACTAAACCTTACAAACCTTACAAAACCCTACCACCTATCTGAACCTTGAACTCTTTTTTGAACTCTTACATATTCGTTGTTTGTTCCATTTGGTGTAAAACCCTGTTTATTGTTGTTGTTGTATATAAATTTTGTTGCACTAAAAGTCGTTCATCTCCTTTCTTCAAAAGCTGTCAACCAACTCCCTACTGTTGTTGAAGTATGGTTTATTCTTTTACAAAACGTAGGAATAATCCGGGCTTTTCAGGGCTTATAAAAATCCCCATACATCAAGCATTTTTTCTATTTTTAGAATAGAATACTCTGCTAACATTTTCAGAGCCAAGTTTTTAGATCTTGAATTTATCAGGTAACACAGGGAATTAAAATAATTTTGCCTATTATCAAGGAATTTACAAGGAATTATAATACCATAGCAAAAATTCTTTAACTGAATTCATTTTCAACTATTAATCTTTTCTTTTGAGTATTGATTTGGTTTGGTTTGGTTTTATGGCATATCAATCATTGTAGGTTATTTAATGCCAGATCCATTTTTATACATAAACAGTTCTATTCCAAACAACTCAGTTTAACATAAGTATGCAGTTTAAATGTCAAAATGGTTATGTTTTAAATGATTCAGTTTAGCATCAGTACACAGTTTAGTTCTATTTGACCCATTGATAGGGCCCTATCAGGTGCTACCACTCTGGGCTAGAGGGGACCTGGGAGCGATGGCAATGAAGAGGTACTCTGCATTCCCCAAAGCTCCAGCATTACTGGAGCCTCACCATCAGATTGTTTAGTGTCATATCTAGGACACTCGTTGGGGGAGTCTTACCCCTCTACAGAAGTGCAGTTGGTGTATTCTGCACCCCCAGGCAACTGGGCCATTTTGAGTATTGGTTTCTATAGAGTAATTCCAGAAACATACACATTATACAGTCATTAAGTGTTTTTATGCCTTAGGTTTGAATCTTTGTTACTAGTAACATATCTTCCATTTTTCTTGTTTATATTGACATAATCCTTGCTGGGCAATTATTATATATTTTTGTCATGATCAAATAGCAAAGACTTTCTTGTAACTCCAGTTTTTGTATGTCACTTAGTTTTCATCTTGCTGACTGCTCTTTTTTAGCAGCATTGACCTCTGCCCTTAGAACAAGACTCCAAATATGCTAGGAGGTGATCCTACAGTATTAGTGAGAATAAATTTACTCTTGGTTTGCTTATACATTCATTTTTTTTTAATTTTTATAATTTCACTCCTTGTGAGTTATTTGCATCAGTTTTAACTGGTGGTATTTCCATGTAGTCTGAGTGACAGCAAGTCTCTTAAGGTCTCTAAGATTCTTCTGAGTATTCTAGCCAATTCTTAACAATGCTCTGGTCTGTTTAGTCTCTGATTTTAAATTCCTCCAGTCTCTTTTCCAAGCTTTTAGGGACTGTTCTAACTGTATGTTTCACTGCCTTTTCAGCTCTCTGGCAAGCTCCAAGTATTTGTCTATTTCTTTGTTTTCTTGCATTTCCACTCTAAGGTTTGCTGGAACAGCAAAATCCATGTTTTTTTCTTGTTAATTAACACTAGGCCTAGCAGGGATTGGGTGATCCATTTTTATCTTTTGATATACAAACACATCCAATCCAGAGAATTTTATGGGTCTCATTTTCTAGGACTTTCTGGTTTGTGCATGCTGCTGCTTAATATGTGGTGCTACCATTACCTTATAGGCTTTTCATTGGGGTTTTTTTTGTGGGGCTGGTGTCTTATTCCAGAAAGCCAATGTACCCATCTATTTTTAAGGTGTCATTTGATTTAATTTTTTTTGATACCCCAATAATTGCAAGACTTTCTTTTGATCCTGTTTAATTTTTCTAAAATTTGGTTGTCA
The DNA here is from genome assembly GCA_963585895.1 of Sepioteuthis lessoniana. Taxonomy (NCBI): domain Eukaryota; kingdom Metazoa; phylum Mollusca; class Cephalopoda; order Myopsida; family Loliginidae; genus Sepioteuthis; species Sepioteuthis lessoniana. The sequence continues at coordinate 22,369 of CAUZXS010006415.1, forward strand.
TTCTAATAAGAGTATTGAATATTTTGATATTAGTTTAATGATCAGAGACATTCAAGCAGTTTTGAGCAGGTGTATTTGCAAGAAGCACTAGATCATCTGCATAGTCAGCATCTGTAATAGTTTTTGCAGGGTATTGTCTACCTCTTGCCTTTTTAGTGTAAAATCATTTTCTTTTATTAGATCTATTAATATTCAAAATATGTAGTCTAGGCAAATTATAAACATATATAGTGATACTGTATCTTCTTGCAAAACTCCAGTGACAATGTCAAAGAAGTCAGCATTGTCATTAGGAGAGCAAACCATTGCTTTTGTATTTTTGTAAAGCATCATTATCACTGTAACAGCTTCTATGGGGAAACTATATGCTTGTAGAATTTGCTCCATCTTCCCTCTGTGTATGGAATCAATGTCTTAGGATATTTACGAACAATAGTGTTGCTTCAAAATTTTTTGCGTGTACTCCTTCAACGATTTGCTGATTGGTCAGAATCTTTTTTGTTGTGGATTGATTGCTTCAAAAACCATTCTGATTTTTCCTAAGAATTTTCTTGGTTTCAGGTTTGATATGGTTGATAAGCAGAGCATTATAAACCTTAGCAACTATAGCAGCAAGCGTTATGCTTCTGTAGTTCTTTGCAATTTCAAAGTTATTTTTCTTGGGAAAGGAGAGAATGCAGCCTTTTGTCCATTTCTCTATTGTATTTTGTTTATAGACAGTGTCACATAATCGAAGAAGTATGTCATCAAATTTCCTGTCTTCCATAGTGCTTGAGGTATTTTGAGTCCTGTAGCTTTTCTGTTTTTAATTTTTGTCAGTACTATATTAAGTTTTGCCTCCATAAATTGTGCTAGTTTGATGTCTAGTTATCAATTAGTAATTTTTGTGATAGGTTTATCAGTGACTTTAGGGGAGTTTCCAAGCAGATTCTTGAAGTGTTCATTCCCCATCTGTGTCCTTTCTTTCTGACTGGCAACTTTTAGTTTTGCTCTCGACGTCCTCTCCCTTTTGCACTCTTCATTTACTGTCTGCCTTGCTATTCATGATTGTCTATCTTCTACTGAATTTCTGATTTTATTGATTTGACCTTGAATGTATTCGTGTTCTTTTTGGTGGGTTTAAGTTAGTTCTCTCTGGACTTTAAGTTTCTGCATGTTGGCATTTGTTTTATTAAGTAAAAATGTTATTTTCATGTTATCTTTTTTTTTTCTTAAGTACTAGTGACTCCCATGGAACTCTACATTTGGCTCTTGGTTTGGTTGGTATGCACTCTGCTGCTGCTTTCATGTAGGCAGTGACAAAGTTTTCATAATCGTCATTTGGTGTATGTGTTTCAGATATCTCCTGAAGTCCTGAAGACTACTGAATTTGTTTCTTACAGTTACTGTATATTCATTGCTAATATCTCTGTTGGTTCAGTGAGGACCAGTCGTAATGTTTAGTTTTTCACTGTTTGTTACTTATTTCTGCATAAACTCAGATGTATCTTTGCTTGTGATCAGAAGATATGCCTTCAAATGAGGAATATGCCTCACAGTTCACAGCACTATGTCTCCTTTTCTTGTTTATGAATATATAATCTAACTGTGCTTTAGTGTTATTTGGGTTGATGTAGGTTCATAGTTTTCCCTTCTTTTTTTTAAATTTAGTATTAAGTCATCCTATCCTGTTCTCAGATGTAAAGTCTGCTAGATTTTTCCCATTTCTGTTTGATGATTTGTGTAAGCAGAATTTATTATTTTCATCTTTGGCTATTGTTGTGGCCCCGGAAAGGGTCACTAATGAAAACGCAAAACACGGATATTAGATAACAGATTATATTACACAAGAAAGATAGAGTTACATAGAAAAGGTAAGAAGTCTCGTACTGTTCAGATAACACTGATATTGATCTGCCTCTCTGTCAGCGAAATCTCTCAGTACTAATAACGGTGAGAAGAGTCCATTATGGTGAGATGGGTAAGGCTCCTACAACACCCCTCCCCCAAGTCTTTTAATTCATAAAAGTGCTGTTAATATTTTTTTTTTTTTCCTAATATGCCCATATTCACTAATCGGTCTAGCTCTTTATTTATTTCTTTGGTTGCGGTGAAACAGTACGTTTCACTTCTTTCTAAAAATGGGGTGTGTATTTTCCTTCAGTTCAAATTTTGCCTTAATTTTAGTACATTTGCCAAGACCAGCTGAAAATACTTCGGGGAAACTACCTTTTAGTTCCATCTTAATTTTTTCAGCTTCGGCCATAATGCATTCTACTTTTTGACAAAACGTATTAATAGGTTGATCCCAGAGATTAAATTTCTGAAACCAGTCTGGCCCAAACAAATTTTCTATGTTCTTCAGTACAAAGACTTTTAATTTTTTGGTTGTACCATTTAGTGATACTGGGATAATTACTTCGCCTTCAAATTTTATTTTGTCTCCTGTTGCCGTTTGCGCCGTCTTGCTTGTCATCTTTATTATTGGCCTATTTAATTTTCTCCACGTTTGTAAGTTTATTATTGATAGATCAGAGCCAGAGTCTAACTAAAATCTTACTTATTTATTACTTTGACTGATATGTATTTACAAATGACTTTATCTGACTTGTCCTCGCTTTTTGTATGTCTGACTCCGTTTTTAATTATTTTTCTGTTTCTACTCTGTGAGCCCTTATGTCCGAATTTATCGCAGTTTTGACTTTTTTGTACGATAGGGACAGTCCTTGGCCCAATGTACTTTCCACAGTGGTAGCAAGCGCTGGGTGTTTTTTTTTTTGGTTGTCACTAGTATGTATTGAAATTTTGGGTAATCATATTTTTTTCTCTCTTTTACCGGAGAGTATGGTTGGGATCTACGCTTGACTTTCCTTACGTAAGCAACACCAGACTCCTCGATATTTTTTTTAGTCTTTTCTGATACTCACTCTCCTCTGACAGTCTTCAGCCAGTTTTTGAAGTGTGAGATAGGGTTCATTCTCTAATTTCGACAAAACTCTGTGTCTGATTTCCGCATCTTTTGCCAACAGTAGCCCTTGTGCAAATATCAGACATTTGAAGTTATCTGCTGACAATTCGCCTAGTTTAAAATTGACGCAGTTTTTATTAATGACCGAGGCAAACCCTAAATAATCATCACTGTCCCTTTTTGTTAAGTTGAGACATTTCTATTTTTTGTGAAATAGAGACGTTTTGGAGCTGAATAATTCTGACAGTAATTTAACTGTTTCTAAAAAGCCAAGTTCGCAAGTTTTTTTGGTAAGATATAATCTACGAACTTGTGTTCCACAGTTCCTAGCTTTCGTAGAAGTAGCCGGACTTTTTTGGCATCAGTCCAATTGGCACAGTCGGTAATATAGATATCTTCTGTAATATGCCTGAAAGGTCTTATCCTCATCTGGTGCATAGGAAAATGTTTCAAGTGCGTTCCACACTGCATTTTGAGGGAAAATAGTAGTACTATCTGTAGGCTGGTTATTACTTAGACTTTTAAAAAGTGCTTCTTGCTGTTTTTGCAATTCAAGGAAGAACTGTTGTTGTTTTTCCTCGTTTTTTTTAAGATTCTTTCTTCGTTTTCTTTCTGAAGTTGAAGGAGTTTTTCCTCATTTTTTTTGTTGAGACTCCATTTGGAACTTCATCATTTGTGCAAACATTTCTTTAAGGTCTCCCTTTTTATTTTTTTAGACTTTAAAAAAAAATTTCTATTTAAAAAAAAAAAAATCTTTTTTTTTTTTTCTGGATGGGGGGAATTTTTTTTTTTAAATATCCGCTATCCAACACACTCCATCGTTTGTACAATTTGATACCTTGTAGTTGTTTAATAAAAATCTTGTTCGGTTCGTTGTATGCTGGAACTTTGTTGTAGATTCTTTAACAACTTGTAATTGGGTATCTCGTTGTTGTTGCGATGTATCTTCGCCAGTATGTTGTGTGATTAACCACTTTTGCTTGTTGGAGAGTCCCTTTTTTCATTCGAGTTCCTCGTCACCAGTATGTTGTGGCCCCGGAAAGGGTCACTAATGAAAACGCAAAACACGGATATTAGATAACAGATTATATTACACAAGAAAGATAGAGTTACATAGAAAAGGTAAGAAGTCTCATACTGCTCCGATATTGATCTGCCTCTATGTCAGCGAATTCTCTCAGTACTAATAACGGTGAGAAGAGTCCATTATGGTGAGATGGGTAAGGCTCCCACAACAGCTATTTGAGCATTCATGTCTCCATTGATGATTAGAATGTTGTGCATCAGACAAGGAAAGATAGCTCATTTTAGAAAGTGATGATATCTGTTTCATCACTGGCATTGGTGGGACTGTTGCAAGAGATGATTGGGTTGCCATTAAATGAAGCAAATATCATTCTTGATTGTATTTTCTCTATGCTAATTTTTTATTTTAAGGCATGAGAACTGAGAAGCATTCCTGCACCTCCTATAGCGTAATTGACAAAGTTTTTCCATGCAGATGAAAAGGCAAATGTCCATCATTTATCAGCATTGTGATATCTTATTTCTACTTCACTATGGTAGTATCTATGTTCTTGTATGTATATGATCTTTATATCATGCTTGGCTGCAGACAGTATCAGCTCAGGTAACTTGATTACTGTATTTAAAGTCCTAACATTAAATGTTGCTATGTTACGGGGTGCCTTCAATAAGTTTCCAGACTTTTTTGTACAGACATTTAAAATTGTTGTAGACTCTTGAAAATTCACTATGTTATTGCTATACATCTTATGAGATGACTGACTAATTTTTATGATTTCAGGTTCAAATGAACAGTTACAGCAGCAATTAGAATACAATCTACTAAAGCCTGATTGCCACAGCTGGTGATTTTCAAAAATGCAATTTGGACATGAGGACACTTTAGAAGAATGATATGCAATAAAATTGTGTTTTAAACTTGGAAAAAATGCCACAGAAATGTATGGGATGCTTTAGACTGCTTTTCGACCATCTTATATGAATTGAGCGTCAGTTTTTGAATGGCATAAGAAATTCAAGGAAGCCAGGGAGTCTGTGAGGAATGATGAGAGGTGTGGGAGGAGTAAGGAAGTCAAAACAACAGAGTTGATTGGCCAAATAAAGAATTTCATGGATAAGGACTGTCATGTGTCTATAGAGACAATAAAAGCACAGTTTGATGTCAGTGTGGGAACTGTACACACAATTATTCATGAGGAACTGAAGATGCGGAAGATTTGCGCGAAGTTTGTCCCAAGGGTGCTCAGAGAACATCAGAAAGAAAGACGTTGTCATGATAGCAGGGAGATGGTCGAGCTGATCAATTCAGATTCTGCAGTTCTTGATGCTCTGGTGACCTGTGATGAAAGCTGGATCTACTGCTATGACCCAGAGACCAAGAGACAGAGTTCCCAGTGGAAGCATGCTAGCTCTCCCTGACCCAAGAACGCCAGACAGAGCAAATCCACCCACAAACTTTTGATGATTCCTTTTTACTATGTTGAGGTTTTAAGGGAGTTCAGGAAGAGATTCCGTTGGAAGAGGCCAGCACTCTTCAAATCGGGTCAGTGGCATTTCCACCAGGACAATGCACCAGTTCAAAACTCCATCCTTGTCTCAGACTATTTGACCAAGATGGGCATCAAGACAGTTGCTCACCCTCCCTATAGTCCAGACTTTGCTCCCTATGACTTTTGGTTATTCCCTAAGCTCAAGGAAAAACTTAGAGGCTGTCGTTATGAGACAATTGAGGAGATGAAAGAGGCTGTGACGAAGGTGATTGATACACTCACACAAGAGGACTTCCATGGAGCCTTCCAGAAGTTGTTGGAACGGTACAACAAGGACATTGCAGCCGAAGGAGATTACTTCGAAGGGGACTAGAGTTTCATGTGTGTGCTATCAATAAAAGTGCCCATATGAAAAAAGTCTGGAAACTTATTGTGTGCTCCTTGTAACAATGTTTTTGTATCTAAGTAATTTTGGTTTGGGTTTGAACTCTGTAGCTGATTTTTCAAACACTGGGGCTAGAGTTGCAACCTCAGAAGAATACATCCCTTGTTTACCTGTGTGAAGGGCAATGCAGTTTGAACATATGGTTTGAATTAGTCATGGTAATTATTCTTTGCCATTTTATTTCTCATAATTAGATATCACCATTATTAAGAAATAGCAGTAGTTTCCTGGCTGAAGTACCTGATCCTGGCAGTTGACCTATGAGGTTCTTCCACTCAGCATCTGGTGAAGCTTGCTGTTGACCTAACTTTGGATTCATCTATATTACTTCGCATCCACCATGCTGCTTCCCATGACTTCTGGTGACATATTTTTGTATACTTCTTTTTTAAGGGGTGCAATGTATTGGATTTTTAGTGTTTTTTTTTTTAAATTTTCTTTTTTCCCAGCTTCACAGGATCATATTTCAGACTTTAATATTTAGAAAATGGTATATTTTAAAGTAAACAAGGGAAGTGATGATTTTTTTATCTATTTACTAATCAATTTATCTATTTATTCTTTGTGTCGTATTCTTTATTCATCTAAAATTGTATATGAATAATATTTTGATTATGCACAAATTTATGATTATGATTTATTTATTTATGTGATATCAAATTGATATATGTAAATTGCTTTACTTAAATAACCTTATCAAATGAAAATTAACTCTATTATATTCAACTTAATTATAAATTAAGTGAATGTGACTGAGTTTTATTTATCTATTTATATTTTAAAGAGAGATACTTAGACTTTGTACATAACTATTTGTTTTTCTTTTGATCTTTTAATATTGGCAGAAAATTTATTTTGTTGGCAACAGTACATGTCTTAACAGTAAATTAAGATATAAAATTAAGTGAAGCTAAATTTATTCATTTATTTTGTTTTATTTTATTTATTATTTTTCTGATAGATTATTGATGACTATTAACTATATTTTAACTATAATTTAACTATATTTTTCTTTTAATTGTCATTGATATTTTTTTTAAGTTACTTTACTTGAACTGTTGGAGAAGCGTTGAATTCTAATGTTCATTTGTAGTTTTTTTTGGGGGGAGGGTGTTCATATTAGCATATTAATATTAATAAAGGTAATAATAAGTAGAAGAAAAAGTTTTAGTTTTAATTCATTGATGTGTAAAAAATGTGTATATGTATTTCTGTACATTTTCATAAATGATCAAAGTAAAATCAGTCTTTCTAATATCTAAAGAAATATGGTTTTAAAAAAACTTACTGGAAGCCATGTGGTCAAACTTTTATACAAACAGACTGTCCCTAAATATAAATTTAAAAAATCTCTTTAGAAACTAGATACACATAACTCTAAATGTCAGTTGTTTGCCTTTTGAATTTGTGGCACTGGAATGAAAATCCAAAAGTGACAAGTGTGAAAAATGTTTAAAGATTGATAACAGTAAGAAATCAGTAGAAAAAGTAGCAGCAGATGTAAGGATTTAGCCCTACAAACTCTGATTAAAATAAAAAAGGGGACAGTTTTAATTATACAAAGTTAAAACTTTAAAAAAATATTGGCATAATGAGTAGAGTTTTCGCCAATGGTCCGGGAGACCGGGGTTCAATCCCAGGTCAAGTCATACCAAAGACTCAAAAAAAAATGGTACTTGATGCCTCCTTGCTTAGCACTCAGCATTATAAAGTGAGGATCAAGGGTAAAGTGGAGCAATCCTGGGAATGGAGTAGCATCCTCCCCTACACCTTGGTGTAGTAGCTATTGAAAAGGGAGCCTCTGAGTCACCCTCGACTCAGGTTGCCAACTTTACTTTACTTATATATATATTTGAAAGGGCAATTAGTAAATTGAAAGTTAATTGTTAAAGTAAAGAATAAAATCAACCCACAAGACTTGAATAAAATAAAAAGGGATTGTTGGACTTATATTCATTCTTAAACTTACAAATCCTATTTCACTTAACACCCAGTGTCAATTCTCATTTTAAAAAATTAAAGAAAGAACAAACTTTATCATAGATTATAGTGATCCTATAATCTGTGGTAAAATTATGTTTTTCTTTTTTTTTTCTAATTCTTTACAGTTGGGGAAGGAACCTCCTTAATGAAGAGATCATCTGGTTATAATTATGGTTGACCATTTTAATCTGACTAAAATTTGATCAAGAGCTTTTATTCACATTTACTATTTGTATGTGTTTTATCAATCAGTCTGAATTGAGATATAGTGTGTACTTTGACCTGACATCTGCTAATCTGAATGGTTGAAATGTTCTGAAATCATATAGGTCAGATAATAGGACTTGAATCAGAGAGAGAGAGAGAGAGAGAGAGAGAGAGAGAGAGAGAGAGAGAGAACAAAATCTGATAAAAATATCACACACACACACACCATTTGTAATTGCAATCATTAGACTTGATTTTCTTTTTTTTTTTTTTTTTTTTTTTTGCTTTTGTTTTTTGTGCATGTCAATTGATTTTTTCTTTTCTCAAGCAATGGGATTTTCTATTAATAGTTCTCATTAAAAATACTTTGATATTATTTTTTGGACTGTACTCATTTTCTTAGTTAAATTGTAAGGGTTATACATGGGATATATTTGCATGTATAACTGGATTTAAAAAGAAAATAAAAATAGCTAAAAATATCAAGTGATGATACCTGTATACCAAATAACTTTGTTTTATGTCAACTTGACTTATTCATGATATCATATTATGGAAAGAACTTTGTTTCAGCCATGAAACACAGATATCGCAAAAGTAAATAGGCATCTACACTTTCAAATGAAAGATCTTTATTCAATAGTCTAAACAATTTAAGAATCTTATTGTATATATTTTTGGTTAATTTGCTTAAGAGATTTTAAAGTGTTTAGTTTTACAGACATCAAATTCATTGGGTGTGCTATCATTTATTCTGGGATATCTGATCAGTTTGTATTCAAAACTTCTGGATATTATTCTTTTTTTTACCTAAGCCATTATAACATTGTCTTATAACCTTTTTTTATTTGCCATTCTCAAGATTTTTTTTTCTTTTTTCCTTTGCTATAAGTTATGGAACCTTCCATCAGTCTCAAAAGAAATCCCTCCTGCAGCATACATGTTTTGTTTTGTTTTTTCTGAATTGATATTACTTTATAATTGATATAACTTTTAAGCTCTGAACAACCAGTGCTTTAACTTGTTCACAACATTGCGGGCTGTAAACTGTCCAAAAAAAAGTTCTTTTCTGGGTGAAGTCAACTATAGTTGCCTCTCTCTAAATCAGCCAACTATAAACACTAAAAGAATCTCTACCTCAACTGGAACACAGTTAAGTTGAATTTGAATAAAGCTTAAAGTAAATTTTCATCCTCTTTTATTGCACTGAGCAATCTCCAAACCCATACTTGTCCACTGTTGAAAATTTAGGCAAATAAAATCTCATCTAAAAAAGATGTCATCATGTCAAAATACCAGCACTCTGCCAACCATCTTATTTGACCATTGATTTTCTGCTGATTGTTGACTAGCTTAAAATCCTCCTCTCCAATGCCATCTTGCAAACTATAAAAGATTCCAAACTGCTATTCTTCAACCAATTTCAATATACTATGGTACATCTGATACTTTGTAAATGGAGATTTTTGTTTCAATTTCCAATTGTCCTGGTTGACCTAAATTAGACTAAGTGGTTTCTTTTCCTTCATTATTGAATTATACAATCACTCAGCTTATAGTTAAGTAGAATTTTCAATTCTAATACAATTTAATTCTGGACCATTCCACCATTAGATTGACCAACATAATCTTCCCTATTGAAATATGGTAATATTATGTTCCTGGAGCAAGATTGGGAAGTAATTGTACTGATTCTTTCTTTTTCTCTCTTTCTTTCTCTCATATTAAACTATCATTATGTATTTCTTTCTGAAGTATCAAATCTGAATAAAATGTTTATTTACTTGTCACTGTATCCCTATGTATATTGTGAAAGTTTATTTAATTATGAATCTCAAATAGATTGGGTAAAGGGGGCAAAGGAACTCCTACAAGGCAAGGAAATTTGATTTTTGAACCCCAAAGTTTGATATTTGGGAAGTAGAGCAAGTCAACATGTATGAATTATGATGACCAAGTAGAATATTGAGATTATCACTGGCAGAAAAAACATCACAGCTGACCTTTTGAGGAATTCAAAATAGAAGAAAAGGTAATTTCTTATATTCAAGTTATTATGAGTCTAGTACATGTCTAGGGCACCCAGTAAGGATCATCACTCATAACAACAATTGGTTAGAATAAACTTGCTAACCCTCCTACTATTTATAGGTGTCCATACACCTGTATTTATAGATAGTTTAAAGATAATTAAACAACTGTTACTGTTTTGTTTGAATAGTTTCTGAAATTCTGATGCAGAAAGCGTAGCAGCCATCATGCTAACCCATGACAAAAAAGGATAAGAGTTGTGTCATGTGTCGTCCATCAGAGAGAAACTCGGAATTGAACAAGAAACTAATGACTTATGGGAGAGGAAAAGAAAGTTCATTCTTTTTTTCTTTTTTTTTCTTTTTTTATTTTACGGTTCTGATGTGCATATGTACCATCAAGTAATGATATTTCAGAAAGAAGTCACCGCAGCATCAAGAGGATTGCTGCTAGGAAGTAGTGCACCATTGCGGAGGCAACATACTAGTACCATGTTATGCTGAAAGATGGTAACCGCACCTGTTAATGCCATCTACACATACTAGGTTTGGACAAAGCAAAGGGAATTGACGTTGTGCAGTTACCTGACGATGACCAGTTTTGCGGGCCATGTGCTGTGGGGTATCCTGTCTGGATGAAACCCCCAGGTAGTCAATGTACCACCAGACTCAAGTGTGAACGAGTGACTGGTGTGGTCAGTCAGCAATCTGTCCTGGTCGATGGAATCCCAGATCATGTACGTGATCTCTACCCTGCTTTGGAGACAGGGCATTCAGTGACCATTGAAAGTGATGAGTCATCTGGCGACTAACTATTAATGGATTGTGCCAGTGGTCTCCTTGAAAATGTAACCACTAGCTCCTTGGACGATTCAGAAGCGGAGGCTGTGGCGCAAGTCCCTCTTCGACCAAAAGGCCACACCTGCCCTGCATTATGTGTGATCAAGAGATCAGGGGAGAGTGTAGTAGCCATCATGCTAACTCGCAACAAAAAAGGATAAGGGTCGTGCTGTGTGTTGTTTGTCAGAGAGAGACTAGAAATTGAACCAGAAATAGACGACTTACAGAAGAGAAAGAGTATCCATTCTTTTTCACCCACTCTTTTGATTGGTTCTGGCATTATGTTGCTAAATGCCCAAGTGGGTGGGCTTTGGCCTGAATAAATGGAAAAAACTTTGGCAGATCAGGCAGGAGGCAGTTGGTTCAAGTAGCGAGACAGGGAGACAGACGGACGAAGTGAAGAAAGAAAAGAGAAGTAGAAGAAGGAAGAGGAGAGAAGGAGAAGAAAGATTACTTTGCCAGTAAGTGTTAGATTTGATTGTTGATCCCCCTCAACAAAGAATTCTTTTTACTTCAGAAAGTATGTTTTTATCTAAATGATGGCAGGAATATAGAGTAGAATTTTGTTAGCAAGGGGTTTTCTAAATTATGCCGTCATAGACTTTACAAATGTACTAATCATAACAAATATGGTTTAAATAAAATATATCTATTGTTTTCATGATGACTCTGAAAATTTGAACTCAACATTTATACTTGATGAGCCCCAAAATTGTACTTTTTCAATGTTTAAGCTGAATAAAGATTTAGTGGTGAGTAAGAATGTATAAATATAAAATAGATATTAGTTTGGTTAACATAACCTAGTGTTCACACTTTCTCTGTAAATAACGTTCAAGTAAGTTTTCTGTCTACCTCAGAAGATTAGATGTATTATTAGATTAAACAAAAATCAATACTTTCTGAAGACAAAAATAGTTTCTCTTAGTCTGAGCCATACCAAGTAGTAGACCTCTTCTATCTTCATATAGTTTTTTTTTTGTGTGTGTGGTTCTGTAACAAGCAGAATTTGACTAATACATATTTAAAGTTAAAAAATCTCACAAGTCTCTTGTATTACAGAATTCTTTTTATATATTCATTTAAGTTTATTGTTAGATCCACCACTAGTTTGCTCCTGTTGGTCTCATTTGATTGTTAGTCCACTTGTCAGTTTTCTATTTTGTTTTCCTCTATCCACCTATTCAGTATTTCTAATTAGAGAAATATCAAAAATAGAACTTATTGAAAGTTTTAACTTCTAATTGCTTATCATGAACATTATCTTTTATTGATACCCCTGGGAGAGGAAGTGTTTCCCTATGTCAAGACTTTGTTATTGGTATGTCCACTTAGGATAAGGCTAGCCAATATAACAATCAAAATCGACAAATTTATTGCACCCTCCTAGAAATTTATTTATACATTTTTAACAGATTTTGAAAAAGGGGAAACATTCTAATTCTCAAATATGTTCTCTGAGTGTATCTAAGGATAGGATCCTTCTGATTATTTGAACAGATATGATGTCTGGGAGAGCACTTACATGGGTGAATATACAAAATTAAGGATTTAGTGATCAGGTGTCATGGTGGCATATTAAAACAAATTATATAAACCCAGGAGTATCTAACGGTCAAATGTTGAACTTGATACTCTCAAAACTACTAACCGGCATTCAATGATTGTCTGGTACCAGCGCAGCATAATTCAAAAGTAGAAAGAATACATTGCTTCTTTTGCTGAAGCATTGCTGGTTCATTGCTACAAATATTGACAGCTAAGTTGAGTATTCCTGCGTTTGACCAAAATAAAGTATACTTCAAAATTTATATAAGGCATCTTAAAAACGGGTTAGATAACCTCTGCTGCTTCTGATATCAAGGGCAGGTGACTCATGTAATTTCAACACAGAAAATAGGCCTAACAATAGGTTTTCTTTAATGCCATGTCTTGTTTAAAAAAAGTTTTTTTTTTGTTTTTGTTTTTTTTTTTCACCTTTGCTCCAAAGAAATTAAAAACATCACTTTCATAAAGAATAGTTTACATACTTCTTTACTCTGATAAATGGTAGATATTGCTGCCTCATTTTCAGTTCCTTTGTAGTGATACCTAAGAAAGGAAATCTGGAAAAACAATGTTCTACTATACACGTAAAAATGGTTATCCTTCCAGATTTAGTGTAAGGAAGACCAAAGTCAACGACTTTAAGTCAAAATTATTGGGATAACAAAAACTAAACATTTTTTACACAAGTTCAAAAACACAGTTCTTATTTTAAACCAGTTATCTTTTAGCAGGAAAAGGAAAATCTTTTTCAGATGTCAAATTATTAAAAGATGTATTCCTTAAAATTTTATATATCTTTTTTTTTTTTTTTTCAAGACATTAAGTAAAACGAGAAAAATCCAATCTGCTATTGGAGACCTGCATATGATGTAGCATATAGAGAAAGTGCATGGAAATGTAATGACAATTGTATATTGCATTTAATAAATGTATTTGGTTTTCATTGTAAATGAATGAGACAGATGATAGTGAGGTATTGTGATTATTTCATAAGTTATTTGGACATTCTCATATTTGAAACACTATTTTGATTCAATCACTGGATGATAGGTGGTGGATTAATTTTAATGGTTTGTAAATCCGTCTAAGTTTATATCATGCCTAAAATTTAGGAAATCAAATTCATAGAAATAAAGCTCAAGTTCTTATTTTGATTTATATGGTATTTAATCAAAGTGCTAAAAAATTACTTGGGATAAACTTGAAAGAGAATAAGAGATGTAGAGATATTTACTATGCATTCAAAAAGATTTCATATCGTAGATAAAATTTCTTAGACTATCATTGGATAATTCAAAAACAAGTATTAGCCAATAAGTGGTTAAATACAAAAAAGTTTGAACATTTTGTTTAAAACTGCCACTGTGATTTAGGATCATTTAATGACATCTTTGACTAGAATTAAATTGAGGTACAACCACAGTTGTTGTAGTATTCAGATATAAGGTGACTTAGTTGGAGTAAATTCATTCAAAGATGAGATTTACTTAACAAAATTAGAATTTTTCTTTAAAATTGAGACAACAAAATATTGAATAGAAAAAGTTGTCAGTGTTACTTGGCATTTTTGGCTGATTTTATTAGAAAATTGAATTTTGAATTTTAGATTTGCAAGGGAAAAATAAAATCATCTGTAAATGCTTTTTCTTTTTTGACTTTTTTCTTCTCCGATTAGGAGAGGCCAAATTCTTATATTTCTTATGGTGATGTTTTCTTTTATTAATCTTACATAGTTCTGTACTGATTCTTCTAACAATTTTGTTCTGGGTTTGATACTAAACTGCGTCTGGTAGTAAGGCTCCAGTTCTGGAGATATAGGGAGTGTGGAGTACATCTTCATTGCCATTACCCCCAAATTCACTCTGACCTGAAGTGGTAGTACCTATTAGGGTCCCGTCTATGGGTAAAATAGACCTTTTTGAAAATCATTTGTATTCACTAGGACTGTGCAAAAAAAAATTCAAGAAACAACTATACAAAAAAATGTTTATGAATTTACAATGAATTTGATTTCCTAATTTTTAGTCATAAAATAACCCTTGATGGATTGACATGCCATTAAAATTAATCAACTATCCATCACCCAGTGATTGAGCCAAAATAGTGATTCAAATGTGAGAATGTCCAAATAATTTATAAAATAATGACAATGCTTCATTATGGAAATTCACACAGTTTGGTGTCTAGTCTGTGTGTGTGTCTTTCTTTCTTCTATGAAGTTATATTGATTGACATACTGATTACTTATTTTTATAATACAATAATTTTTCTGTAGAACAGTTCTAATTCAACTCGGTTCAAATTACTGAGCTTTGTTAATCTAAGAACCAGTGCTTCTTTTATTTTTATCTTACAAATAAAGAGCAGGTGCTGTGCTAACCCATTTTTTCAAACAAGTATAACAGGTTGGTTATTGAGGGTTTATGAAATTCTTTTGTTTGGTTGTTAGGTTGAGTTTAAAATGTACCAAATTGTTTGGCCTGAAAATAAAAACCCTTGAGGGTGGGGGATAGAAGAATTACTCTACAAAATATGAAACAACCAAAAGCAATAATTCAAATTGTCATTATAATTATAACCATCCTCACCCCCCCCCCATGATGATGACATACTAATTAAGACAACCCAGCTATTATGAATAGTTACTGGTCCCACCTCATTTTAACATGTCACATGAGCATTCAACCTATAAACTCTTGTTTACAGGTTATAACATTGAAAAATCTTCAATCTTTCTCTCAAAAAACAAAACAAAAACAAAAAAACTCAAAAAGCAAAAAAATGTGGAAAGATTTACAGAATTTAATGCTTTTTTTAATTTGTTTCATGATTTTTTTACAATCAATCCTAAATACACAACAATTTTTGAAAAAGTATTAGAATAAAATTTCAGTTATGGAAACCATGTAATATTTAAAGATGGTGGGATTTAAGAAGAATTGAAAAGTTGCACATGCTTTTTGTACTTATGAAGAACTGTGAAGAGTTTGACAAATTGATTAATATTTAATTTGTAAAATTCAAAAATTAAATCTTGTACTTTTCCTTATTATAAACATATTAAAGTATGTGTATAATTTTAATGACATCTCTTCTGAGCTATAAGTTGACACATACATACCTAAATAGATGTGACTCATATAGTGGAAGATTCTTTCAATGGTGAAAAACTTTGGCCAACAGAGAAAATACTACCAAAAAATTGTCTCTAGTTCTAAAGTTTTCTTTCTTGTTACATTAGATTGATTTTAATGGCATGTCAATTTATGCTTAGATGTTAGGGAATCACATTCATTGTATACTTACATCTTTTGTGTAATCATTTCTTATGAGTTGTTTTCATTTTTTAAAAAATTTTTGTACAATCAAATGCAAATAATTCTTTAAACAGATCTATTTGACTCCTAGATGGTAATAAGTACTACCACTGGATCAGTGAACCTGAGAGTAATGGTAACAATGAATGGATACTTCCCAGAGCCTTAAATTTCCAGAACTGAAGTATCACCATCAGATCCAGTTTAGTGTTATACCTAGGACACTCTTTTATTTGGTGGTGGGGAGGTCTTACTCCTCTGCAGAAGATACAGGTCAGCATATTCTTGTCAACAAGAAGAGGTTGTTACTTTAAAAGGTACACCATAGAATTTTAGTTTCAATTTGTTGGTAAAAAGATTGTATCTACCAAGTTTTAAAATATCACAAAGATTCTTGGCTATCTAGACACTCAAACTTGCACAAAAAACATGTTAGAATTTTTAAGGTCATGTTGATAACATCCAACTTATGCAAAATATTAAATAATTAGATATTATACAAATAAATTCTATTTCCTGCTTCCATATTGCCATTGGGTGAACAAATTTCTGTTGATAAGTAAATCCAAACTTCAGAATGAAAGAAATGCAAATTAAGCTGATATGCCTACAAAGCTATTTTCACTTTGATATTATCTGTGTATTTGGAATGGTGACCTTTCTATAGTCTCGGTCAAGGACCAATCTATTTCTCCTTAAATAACTTTCCTACCTGTATCCATGGCTTCTGTCAATGTGACTCTTTTATAACCTTTATTGACTGGTATTACTGAAGAATGTCACAGGTTGCTTTCCAATTTGTCTTATTTAGTAGCTACAAGATTTTTTTTCTCACATTTTACTTTAGGAATTCTTGTCTATAATGGTTATTGAACTGACCGAGTTTGTCTTTTTTCTCTTTAAATAAATTCTTGTTTATATAAAGCTTGTAAAAATGAATGAATAAAGTGCTTTCCTTTTAGAAATGTGAAGGGTTAACTCTTGATATTAGTTTTTTTGAAAGTGATGAAGTACAACTGTACATTAGAATATATTGAACCAAAATTATTTTAATAGGTAATTACTATGAAAAAATTAGCTTTATTTCTTGCATTCATCTAGATCTAAAGAACAAATCCTTTTTATTTTTTATATGGTATTAAATATTAGGATATATCAAATATATTTTCATTTTACAGAACCTCAAAGCTTATTTTATGTAAACATCTAAAGATTACATTTTCTATATCATTAACAAACATATATCAAATCACTATCAATACTTTTGAGCTGTATTTTGTTTCAGAAAAATAATTTGTTATAATAGGTACAAGTATGAAATTCTTGCAATCTTCAAGCATTATTTCAAAATCACTTAAACTGCTCTCCAAACAATATCTCCTTGTACTGTACCCCAACTATAGCATGGGAAAACTTTGAAGAGCTAGGATCAATCAAAGATAACACCTTTATAGAATTACATAAGCTTTGAAAAACAGTTGATTAAAATAACTAAAATATATTTCATACACCCTCCTATAAAATTTTATGTACAGAAATACTTTCAATCCAAATGCATTTTTGTTAATCATAAATCTGTTTTGATCCATTGTTTCTCATTGCTAATAAAAATGATTGAGAAATAAATTATACTCTTTCGTAAATTTTTTTCCTTTATCCAAATGATAAGAACTGGTCATTGAGGTTGAGGCTCTTCAATATTTTCCGAGGATTTTTTTCCACAGAACTGATCCTCATTGTTGTCATTTATAGATCTTCTCCAATGTTTATTTTGAATATTCTCAGATCTTGAGTGAAACTTCCCAAACTATAATTAGCAGTTCCTTCTTCAAATACCAAATTGTTTTTTTTCTGGCTTCACCTGTTTCAATTTCAACTAAAACAAAAAGGAGTCAATGTTTCATGGTGGAAAAGTGGGAGAAAAACAAATAAAAAAATAATTTATGATTAACTGAACATGATTGAAGTAGAACAGTAGAGTAGCCATATTTTCACAATCAAATGATATACAACTATTTAAGAAAGTCATGAATATTAGTGAATGTGACACTTTATGGGATGAATAAGACTCTATTTGGAATATACTGTTGGGAAAGGTATACATCCAACTATTCTCCTCGCCAGCCATAGGTAAATAGGACAGACTAGGCTCTTTAACTATGGTATGGAAACTTGTCTAGAAGGAAAACTCTGAATTCAAATTTGTTATATTCTGCTTAAAAAATTCACTTTGTATCACATCCTGTTTGTACAGAAGGGTTGAATAAATACATATATCTAGAAGATAATCTGATCTTTACAGGACAAAAAAGACTTAAAAATCTCCACACAAAATGAACTTTTGAGCACTCAATTACAAAGTATTACAATATATAAGCAAAAGAGATCAAAGAATTATGTGTATTGAGAGATGACATCTGTTATGAAATAGATGTTGTTAGTTTGTTAATTGATATGAATAAAGATTAGAAATATGTATAAAATGTGATGAGGTGTTGCTTGTTCAGTGACTGAGATGGTCATGCATTTTTTTGTATTACTGGTCAAGATTCAAACCTGAATAAAAGCTAAGATTCCAAATGTTGTTTCAAGACTGGTAAACAAGTGCTCTCTGTTTGAAAGATTGTTGTGCATGCACACACACACACACACACACACACACACACACACACACACACAATCTTCTTACATTTGTTTTCCTTCATTTGGTACTCTGCCATGCTAAACAAATGTGGCAAATAACTTAGTGAATGTCTATGTTCATTTTATTATACTTTTATTTGGTTATATCAACTTTTATTTTAGATTTTAAAGTAAATATAATATTAGAGAGAAGGGGTTCATCTCATAGCTGAGATAGTTGGAAAGATCAGTGGTTGAGCCTATGGAAATGCTGATTTTAAAGGCAAGCAGACCCACTTTGGTTAAAAGATTGATACAGTACATTCTTCCAACCCTATTTTTTTTTAATATATGTATTTATCCAACTTTCCTCCACTGGTAAGATGAGACAAAAAGTCAATTTTTAAGTGGAGTTAAGCTAATTTAAGTTTTCCTTCTGGACTGGTTGCCAAAGGACCCAATCTGCCCTATTATTTATCCATAGCTGATGATAAAACAGATAGATATATATCTTTCCCAAAGGCCAAAGTGTGAAGTGAAATGCTAACGGCCTCATTCAGCATTTGAACTTGGGTCGCTAATTCCATTTCCTACAACGTTAACCATTATGCTAAGCAACCCCTATGCAGAGAAAGTTAAGCTTATTTATATCAAATACTCAAATGACTGGCAAATGTTCATTTAAAATAAGTTCTATTGTTTAATTAAGCTGCTTTTATAACAGTTTGATTGTAATGTTTGATTTAGTCTGCATTGAAAGGGGTGGCTTTTTAGTCAAGTTACATTGGAGAAGTCATTAATTTCTAACAGAAAACTAAAGCTTTCATTTAATAGAATATTTTCTACATAGCATGATATTTGCTCTAGAATAATAGAATTTTTAATTCAGTGTCAATGATACAAAATGTTTTAGAGAACAGTAGTTTGAGTGTTTTTTGCAACAGCAATTCTAATTCAGCAAATAACCTTATTGGATTCTGCAAAACATTAAGTAAAAATTTTGACTGGCTTTAATTAGTCGTATACATGAATTTAAATAATTGTCTTTGTGTCTTTATTTATCTAGTTTTTTGTTATAATGATTTGGCTTCTAATAGGATGAATTCCATATGGCACTTCTAGCTCATGGGACCCATCAAAATCTGAATGTATTTTTAAAATCGTTTTCTGTTTTTTATAAGGTTGGTTCTCATGAAATGGGTTAAGAGGAAAATAAAAAACATCATTTTGAAACTTAATGTTTATATCTTTTATATACCTATCTAAGTTTGAATTCAGTTTTCCTTATCTAGCCTAAAGAACCTAGTTTGTCTGACTATTTACTGATAGCCAGGAAGAAAAAAGGATTCATGTCTTTTCTAAGGGAATTAACACAATATGAAATGTAAAGTCTTGTCTAGTATTTGAACTTGAGTTGCTGATTGCATTTCCTACAACCTTTATGGTAAGCATACCTCCTCCTTAAATTTATTTTTAAAAATCACCTTCAGAATCTCTTGCTAGCCTTTCTGACACTCTCCTTGTTTGAATTGGTAGATGTTGCCATTATTCTTGCCTTCAGTTCATTTTTGGTGTTGCATAACTTTTTGTTGGTCTCTTATTCAACTGCCTCCCCATACATAATAATCAAAGGGATTGCAATCTGGGGAGTTAGGCGGCCAGCTATTAGAGGTGATGTGATCATAGAAATAGTCTGATAGCTTTGTGTGGGATGACGCAGAGTCCTGTTGTCAAATGTAAGGTCTTTCAACAGCCATCTTCTTAATTCAGGACAGAACTATCTCCTCCATGCATTTGATGTAGGCCTCTATATTGATTCTGAGGCCATGTAGGAAGATGAATGGAGGCATAACATTACCTTCACTAGTGACCACTCTAAATATCATGATCTCAACTGTGTGTTTGGTTTTCATTGCCATAGCCACTGTCTTTGAGCGCTGACTGGATATATATATATATATGTATATATATATATATATATATATATATATATATATATTGGCAGCATTTCTTCATTTATGCAAATTTCGTTGAATATGATCGGCATTTTCTGTCTACATATTTTCCTTCATATTGCCGTATTGATTTTATAGTATTCAGCGGGAATTGATTGATATATTTTCCATAATTGTTTATTTCCCTAGTACTTTCTGCCATCATCAGGGGAGGATCTATTACAAAAGTGATGCAACCTTTGTATGTACATTACTACTTTGTAAGAAGAAGAAGAGCATCTCGGCCATTTCAGTGTGTAGCATTTACTTTTAAAATTGTTCTGTGAATAGTGTCAGTAGCTAAAGACATTTAAGTACATTAGCACTGGTTTGAAAATTAATTCTGTTAAGTTTGGGTTGCATGTTTCTAATATGTAGTGCTTCAAGAATCTGTAGTTTTTGTTTGTTATTTTGATGTTCTAATATTGTTGTGTTTTTGGTGAAAATTTTCCATACTTCTGTTGTTGGGCATGAATGTTTTTTTAAATGCTGTGCTATGAAACTTGTATCAGAAAGGTGCATTGTAAGTCTCCTCAATAGGATAGTTGAGGTTAAACCAATATTGGGAAATAAACAATTATGGGAAATATATCAATCAATTCCTGCCAAATACTATAAGATCAATACGGCAATTTGAAAGGATTAACAAGAAAATATGTAGACAGAAAATGTCTATTATATTCAACGAAATTTGTATTATATATATATATATATATATATATATATATATATATATATATATATATATATATATATATATATATATAATCTTTTAATCCAAACCTGTTCTATTCTGCAAAACTTTACCAATTGGTTTGCTATCAAAGTGTCCCACTTCATAAAACTTTACATTTAAATGCTACAAAAAATTCTTTAAAAATCAACGTAATAGCTCTGATTTTTTAAATTCCTTTTTGTCTCAAATGAAATTATAAACCTCCAAATAGCAGCAGCAATGAAAATAAACAAAAAGAGTTGGGGAGAGATCAGGTGAATATAGATCTTATTCTAGAATATTATATCAAATATCTCAGCATTGTGGCTATGATTTATAACATCTGGTAACATGGAGAAATCTACTCTATTTGATAATTGCTGAAATATATTGTTTTTGAATAAAGAAATAAAACAATGTTTGATATTTCAATGCTAAGAAGAAACTATCTAAATATTGCTATTCTGTCTAAAGTATTTAATGATCTTACAATACAAATTAAATGGTTGTGATTTAGAGCTGAACTTTTAAAAATTACATAAATCAACATTAAATACAAGTACTGCTGACTTGTCTGCACAGGTTTGTTCAAGTTTGGGCCTAAATAGTTGGCCTATTTACCTGATTTTTTTTTTTTTTGCTTACATTTGTGCAATTCTTGTCAGACTTGTCCTAACCATTGACATATATATTTTTCTTGCCCAATTTTGTATTCTTATATATTTTTTAAAATGTAAAACTAATAATTATTGCTAATCAGCCATATTGGTTTGAGCTAATGTTGAACTGCTAACCTAAATGCTTTCTTAAAGGTTGTTGTATTTAGAGTGACAATGGTTGTATTTTTTTCCATTTTTAACTTAAAACTGTAAGATGAATTTGGTCTATTTTTGATGGTTGGTTGAGGGTGTTTGTATTACCTTTTATTCTTTTAAACAGATAACATGTTTCTTTTTAAGAACAGTTATTTGAAATTTAAAAAGATTACTTTGCTTAATCTATATTAATAAAACTCTTAAAAATTCATGAAGTGTATGATGATATCACATTGTTTAAAGTGAATGAAAATGCCATATTGTTTATAGAATGAAATAATAAAATATTTCATGCAAATTAATTTGTATATGTGTGTATGCATTTAAAAAATTTTTTTAGTAGAGTAACTTCAAATTGTTGGTACAGATTTTATTTAATCATTAGATAATTAACTGGTTTCTATGCTTGTATGTGTTTGTGTTTTGTGTCTATAATATGTTGATTTGCCAAAAGCAAAGTAATAATTGTTAAAAATCAAATTTAAGTTAATATAATGTTCTTTAAAATTATTTCATACACATAATTCTTTCCAATTATTTGATTTAATGCCTAATAAAGTTAAGTAAATTGAATTATGACATTACAACTTTCCTGATAGAGCTGAAATAAATTATCAGTTATATTAAGCTTTTTTTTTTCTTTTTTTTCTTTTTTTTATCTTTTTTCTGATTCTAATTGATTCTTAACTTTAAATTTCTGAAGAGTTGACTTCAAAAAGAATGTTCTTATCAAGTTAGTTGGAATTTAGTTTTTGTAAGTTTATTTTTTTAAAGAATTAGAAACTAATATTTATTATCAATTTTTGAATGATACTGATACTGCATTGTGGGTTATAAATATCTTAACATTTTGAGTCTTGTTTAGAAAAAGATGAATTACATTGTTTGAAATATGAGTAAAAAATATTTAGATATAATATTACATTATTGATAACATATGACCTATTCAATTGTATTATAATTCTAAAACACACACACACACACACACACACACACACACACACACACACACACACACACACACACACACACAACAGCTTATCAACCTATTTTCATTCATGAACTATATTTGTTTTATATAAACACACACACGCACATACATATATACATATTATATTATATTATATATAAATGTACAAATAAGGAAAAACTCAGTGTCTTCAGAGGATGATTTTATTTTTTTTTTAATGCTAAATGTTTCTGTTTTTAAATGTGAAAGCATTAAACCTTCATCAGAGTGGGTGAATTTTTAAATCATGTGTGTATGTTAAAATTCTAAATGGTGAAACATTTTCTCAAATTTTGAACAGTATTTTTTAATCATTTGTTTTGGTTGCTTTTTATAGAAATGATTTTGATTAATAAATTCTTCAGCCTTTAAACTATAAAAAAATCAGCTTCAGACAAGACTTGAACTTTCATCCTATACCTTGGGAGCTTGTCTTTCATAAATGATGTCCTAATCAATTTAGCTATCAAAATTGTGATTGGG